>SSNR01000021.1:3685235-3740051 GCA_006937965.1 Callopanchax toddi | reverse complement strand
AAATTGTTATTATTGGTGTAAAGTGAACGCTGCTCATTACATAATGTTATAAATCCAGCGGGGTAAATTCTGGCAAAGTCAGCAACTTGTTTACATCGGTGAACAGCAGCAGCTTATAAACTAAAGTTCATGTTAAAATAAGAGAACTGCATTTTAAAGAGGAGGACAGAACAATTGGTCCACAGCCAGCCAGCGAGGAACGAGATTGGACACGTCAGAATCATGAGGACAGCTTTTATCAGCTGTTATCAACAATTCACTTACCTGACCAGAAATGGGCCGAACTAATTCGGATGTCCAGATTTCCCCCCGTAGATCCTGGTTTAGCTTCGCTGCCTCCTTTCCTCTGATAACTTGTAGCATTGTTCTCTCTGATCCGTAATAATTTTTTTGCAGTCTATAAAACTGCAAAGGTGTCTCATGGTCTGACCGATTGGTACAGCCATAAACACGGCAATAATTCACCATTTCTCTTCGTTTTGCTGTAGAATACTATAGAAGCCCATTTTTGCCATTTTGAAAAAATATTTTTGATACTTATCTCATAATTATGAGATAATAAGTCATAATAATGAGATGTTAAGTCAAAATTATGAGATTTTTTCTCATTATTATGACTTAGTATCTCATTATTATGACTTAGCTTCTCATAATTACCGCCAATTACCGGCGGTGACGCGCCGTGAAAACCCTCTATTGTTCCTTCCGTTTTCTTATTTTTTGTTCCTCTTCCTCCAACTGGTGTTTTGCCTTTAACAGGTTTGTCTCACCATCAAAGCTGCTAGATCAGCTTCAGCTTTCAGATGAAGAGAAGAAGTAGAAGAGATAGCAGATTTTCCTCCTGAAACTAAACTTTGTGATGCTCTGCTGGCCACATTCGACACACTGTCACTTGGGTTTATTTCATCCTGCAGATCCTTCATTTTCTCTGAGGGTGGAGCAAACTTTGGAGCTTGATGTTCAGCTCGTTCATTATTAGCAGCATCAACATTGGGCTCTTCAGAGTTTTCCTTCTGAAGTGGCTCATTAGGTTCATCCAGCCATTGTTGAACATTGGTTTTAAATACATTATTATATTCCATGATGCTGTCAAACCATTCACTTTGTTTATTCTGTTCATCCTCTGGCAGTAAAGGAATCAGTGCATTATGTGACACTGTTGCCTTTTCACAAAGTTGAATCAAAATCTCCAGCTGAAGCTGCACACGAGGAACATTTTCTCTCCTTTTCAAAAGTGATTTTATTTCAGGAATTAAATGTTTATTCATAGATAATGAACGTTCTTGCTGCAGCTTTTCAATCTCATGTTCCAAAGCTTTAACAGTCATTATTATTTGTCTTTTTCCATCCTCCATTTTCAAACTTGCAGAACCTTTTACTTATTTTCAAACATGAACTTTAGATGGCAGGCAGCACGTTTGTTATGCATCATAACATCCACAAATCACTGCCCATTCAATTAACACGCACGCACACCTACTGATAGACATTATTCATAAACAAACATAACATTACTAAACAAATACAAAGTTAAACTACCTTTAATTAATAAATGACTCCTACATAGAGTTTAATCTGGAGATTTATGAACGTCATTCTGTTTGACAAAGGTCACTTTGTTCAAATTCACAGCAGATATGAAGCCAAAGCTGGTCAAACAGCAGAATGACCACGACTGAAGGAAGCTCTGAGACTCTGTTTGATCCTGACTGTGTTCAAAATGTTCATAATAATGGAGTCATCCAGTGGGCAGGCCTAAACAATCCTTGAATTATTGATCATGGTTTGTTCATCACACAATATTAATGCATAACTCATCTCCTACATTTAAGACATGTATATTTATGCTCCAAGTAATTAAAAGCATGTAGCTAAAACCTATAGTGTTTTCTTCCTGCTGCCCCCTTCTGGATAGAAAGAGAATGACTAAGATTAAACTAAAATCCACATCAGAACTGATCAACCTGATGATGTCATATCTATTATAATGGTTTTAATGCATACTGAATCTCTTTAATGTCTAATTATTTGTATTGCAATGATAACTTTGAATTTATGTTGTTAAATCTAAATATGAAAACATGGGGAAAACTGGAGGAGGTCTTTAGATCAAATATTTGGGTCAGGAACATTGTTACAGGAGACTTTTTTGTCTTTTTTTTAATAAAAAAAAGGATAGTTTGTGCTTTTTAATATTCACCTATATTTAGTGCTGTAAAGGTTGAATAATGTCACATTTTGCTGTGGACCCTTTAAAACTCCCAAGTGAAAATGCATGCAGGGATTTTGATGCTCCTATTTATGCTAAAATAGATTTAATTGGGGAAATTTCTTTATAAGCTGAAGATCATAATTGAAATAATCTGCCTTTTCTTCTGAAAGAACAGTATTTTAAAAGAACACACAATCCGTCATTGTCAATACACCCAGAAACTGGTTAGAGGTTTACTGAAGTAAACAAATCCAGTTTGAACACAAACCTATTTTCAGATGGACACAGAACATATGCCACGGATCATGGGAGAGGAAGCAGAACTAAATCCAGAATGGTTCTGGTTCTAAATAAAACGGTTACAGGAAGTCCTCTTAAAATTAACTTTCTTCAAAACCAATGGGGAAAAAAATTACAGGTCTTTTTGAGAAAATCAGGGTGGTAATAAATAAAAAAATAAGAGTTTTGACATGTTGAAGAAAAGTTTGGGTTAGTAAAAGTCACTTGTTAGTTTAGATCAACTGCATCACAAAGCACATAATGCACAATGTTTTATTGCTGCTTGGTGACATGTTCACTGACAGGAAAAAAAATCATTTTTGAGGTTTAGATTTGTTTTATCAATTTGCAAAATAAAAATAAACAATCATCAATTTGTTAGAAGAAAATAAAAATATGTAGGTGAGATTTAAGAATCCCGAAGGACTTATTCTGAATCTAACCTAGAGAAAATATTGACCATCGATTAAGGAGAGAATGAAGCAAATTGTCATATATCATGATCACTGGCCAATTTTTTTGTTGTGTCTCTTTAAAGAAACTTATTCTGCAGATGAACAGTATTTTAAAGTGTTTTCTTACAAATAAAATAGGGAAATCCAGCAAAGGCCTTGACAGAGAGAGACCTCTTCCTTCAGCTGATCATCTACTGCTTCTAAATTCTTTGTTATTGGTTTTGTGTCGACATAACACAAGTTAATCCTTAGAGTTTAGGAGCATTTTATATGAATGATTCACTGGCTAGAGCGAAGTTACTTAAAAAAAAACACATTCCTGTAAAAATGGTGCAAGAACTGAAAATGATCAAAAAGCAGAAATAGCCCAAAGAAAAAATTTACAAGCTCATGACCAAGTTAGGAGATTAAAAAGTGTCAGGATGCAAAATATAACAAAATGAGGGGTGACTAAAGAGTTTGCAGAGTAATAAATATGTTCCAACAATTTACATTAAAATGTCTGTAGAGGTTTACTCAGCTTGTATTATAAGCAGGTAATAAAACGCCAAATGAGTCCAAACTAAGAAAAAGACACTGAATTAGTCAGGTAAGTTAAAAAACACAAACATAATAACAAGAGAAATAAAATGACCATTAACAGCTAAATAATTACCAAAAGCAGTTAAATCTGTCTTGTTTCAGCTAGAAAAACTTAAAATAACTAGAAAGTGGATAAATATGTCAAGAAAAAAGGCTAAAATTGACTAAATAACCATAAAAAGGTGTAAAACAAATATAATTCTTTTTAAGAGATTTAAACCTACAAATGTATTTTACAATAATTAGGCCAGCTTAAAAACCGCCCACAACATCAACATAAGAAATGGATAAAAACTCAAATCTTTGGGTTGAATATTGTGATTAAATTCAACGCTCCTTTAGTGCCATCTAGCGGCAAGAACAAGGTACTGTTATTTTGAACTCTTGGTGGACAAAGTTTGAATGCAGTCCTTTTTTAAAACAATTTTAAAAAGCCAACATTTACAAAAACATATACCGTTTGGCTCTAACATAATGCCAATGATAAATAAGTTCACAAGAAAAGTTTAAAGCAATTCAGTCAATTCTACAAGATTAATATAAAAATATATAACAGGAAATTGTTTTGCTTCATTCTTCTTTTTTTTTCACCATGCTTGTGAAGTTTAGTGTCCTATAGAACACACATTTAACCATTTAAACTTTGCATGTTTTGGATCTGGAGTGTTGCTGCTGCTGACTTGTAATCATAGGACGTGACAGCCTGCAGCTGCCACGTATGAAAGGAGGAGCCAGCCGCAGGAAAGAGGGGACTCCTCCCTGCCCTACTTCACTCTGAACAATCTGCTGCAAGTTTACATCACACTACAGCCAGGGCGAACGTCAGGGAGTGAAACAGGAATCAGGGGCTGTTTTTTAAAGTTACTGTACTTCACTACATTATGATTTTCTGCATTAAAAGCACAGTCCTTATCCTGCAAAGTAATTACATTGATCTAAAACTGGCAATTCTATTAAGATGTGGTGAAATAATGATTATATTTAAAGGAAGTCTGCAAAGTAATGATGCAAATTAAAAGTGTATGCTCAGTACAAACCATTCATTGTTTCCTGGTGGTTTATGGCATTAAAAAGACCCACGCAGCGTGGATTCGGGACACATAGGACGGCCCCCATCCGCATACCTCGACGCAAAACAGCCCCGCGGAAAGACACGCCGCGCTCCCTGATACGCTGCTGGTCCATTCAGAGGGGCTGAACTGGAAAACCCGTCTCCATCCACGACTGCACAACCAGCAGCGCCACTCACACGCCGAGCTTCAGCTAAAGATGACGAGGAAAGGACAGAGGAACAGCGAGAAGAGCGCAGCGCCCAGCCAGGAAGATGCGCCGAAGAAAAGCCCTAAAAGTAGCACCAACGGGTTGAGTGGACCCGGACCCCAGGGCCCCCCCTCAGGTGGCTGTCTCGGCCTCCTCGCTACCGCTGTGTTTTACGTGGCTTTGATAGGCGCTGCTGGGTTCGCAGCTTTTTATTTGCAGCAAGCGGTGGATGAGATCCGTCAGATGCAGTCGACTCATGAGGAGAGCGCGCGGAGGCACACAGAGCTGAGCAGCAAAATGGAGAGCGTCGGTCAACAGGTAGGGGGGGAAACCAGGAGAGTGATGGGATGAGTTCATAAAAGTTCACTTTTAGAATGGAAAAAGTTTCACACTTTATATGAGAACTTTGAGCCATGCTGATTGGTTAATTGAGTTCATGCAAACATATGCTCACTCCTTTGTTCCCTACCTTAAGAACTTTGATTTAACAATAGAGCCCAACCAGCCTGGAGGTCTTCACCTGGAAGAGATTATTAGCTCTGACATTCATGAACCTAAAAATGTTTTTTGTTGATTCAGAATAATTTTAGATCAGCAAACACATTTCCTTATAACAGCAAATTAAGCTGCACATTTCAAGATTCTCAGTTATCCATCCTGGATTGTTCCAGTTTCATGCTTTGACACAAAAAGGTTAAATTTGACAGTTTGTTTCCATGTTTTGTCCAGGTGGAGTCTCTGAGGAGCAATGTGGACGGTTTGGAGTCATCACTGGGCATCACGCGCGTGGAGCTGGAAGCAGCAGTGAGCCGGATGAAGAGAGGAGAGGTGGAGACGAGGAGGGTGGAGGAGGCGCTTCAGAAACTCCAGAATGATCTACTCAGGGACCTCTCAGAGGGCATCAAGGAGGTGAAGGAGGCTCGAGAGAGGGATTTCTCCTCTCTCGAGAGGACTGTGGAGGAGCGTCTGGCTGAGGTGAGTCAGTCCATCTCAGCCAGTGTGGCGGAGTTCGCTGAAGCTCAGGGTGAAGCTCAGAGTCAGCTTGCTGATCTCAAAGCCCGTCTGGGTGGCATCGAAGACCCTGCGCTTATCAAGCAGGAGCTAACTGCCATCGTCGATGCTGTAGCAGAAATCAAAACAGCCAAACAGGCAACCGACACTACTGCTAATTCCCTCAGAGAGCAGATAGGAGCTGTGAGAGAAGAGCTCCAGACTCGCAACCAGGAAGTGGCCTCACTGTCTCAGGAAGTCCAATCTGTGAGGTCGGTGGTGCAGGAGACCACTGGGAGCCTGAAGCAGTCGCTGTTGGCAACAGAAGCTGGAGTTCATACTCTGAAGGACCAAACTGAGATGCTGCAGAGCAGCTTGGAGCAGATCACTGAGGTTGTTCGCTCTGTGGAGGAGAAATCAAACGCTGCAGCTCAGGCTCAGAAAAAATCTGAAGACTTTGAGTCCAGAGTTAAAGCATCAGAGGAGAGTGGAGATTCACTGTCTGCATCACTGTCAGACATCAGCAGCAAAGTCGAATCTCTGTTTGCTAAATACGATACTCATGAAAGCAGTTTAGCTTCACAGGGGGAGGAGGTGGAGAGAGTCAAAACTGATCTGCAGCATGAGCTGGAGGCGATGAGAAGCAGTGTGGAAAAGCTCCAGTCCAACATCGGTCTGAGTGGAGGCCAGGCTGATGCTGCTTCAAGGGACTCCAGCGCTCAGAAGGTGGAGGAGTTGGAGGAGAGGCTCAATGCTTTGGAGGACAGCAGCACAATGAAGCCAGAGGAGCTGGAGAACCTAAAAACAGCAGTGGATGTCCTGAAGAGCAAAGCTGCTGATCTAGAAAGCCATGATCAGGCCATCTCCACCCTACAAGAGACACTAGCTGGTTTAAACGCAGATAAACAAGAGGGAGGGGAAAGCAGCCTGGAGGAGCTGCGATCCAAAGTAGCTGCTCTGAGCGAAGCCCAGAATGAGCTAACGGGGAAGGACTCCAGCTTGGATCAGCAGGTGGAGGAACTGGAGAAGAGACTGACTGCTCTGGAGGACAGGATATAGATGGACCAGAGCGGGAAGTAGCGGTCCTTCAGGATGATCTGCTGAAAACCACACAAGCACTTTCCTGTCTCACTGAAAGGCAAGGAGGATGCAAATTTAGCTATGCAATGCTACATATAAAAACACACCATCAGGGACAATAATGAACCAATACTGGTGACCACATTCCACTTTTCTTACTTTTTAAAAAGATCTGTTTCCCAACTGATGCCGTGAAGCTCCACACTTTGATCAAAAGAACAGAACAGGCTGTGTGAGAGTGACAGTGCTGGACTGCTGATCTGTGAACTCAAACCCATGTTCATTCTGCACTGTAGTCTGATTTTCTGACGTCTTATTGTTTTGTTAGACTTTAAAAGTGTTTTCTGTAGAAACATTTCCAAATGCAAAAAGAAAAAGCTCTTTCAAACACTCCTTGAACTCACTATGTTTAGTTTTATTTGTAGAAGAATAAAGTTTTTGTTGACTCAAAGTTGTGAGAACTTATTTTGTGGGTTTTAACTTAATGACATTATCTTGGGTTGAGTTAAAAACAAGGGTGGGAATGGAATCTTTTTAAAAAGATACACATTTGAACAAATCTTTTACATTCAGCCCATGAAGGAGAGACGATCTGTAAACGACCGAATAAACAAAATTGCATTGGAGACGACAGGAAAGCTGATATGTTCCTGTTTTGCTAGAAAGTTGAGCCGAAACATTTCTCCACGTTCTGTAAAAAAATGTCTGCAATATCTGTTATGTGACCATTACACTGAACTCCAGTCATCTGTGTTGCTGGAAGGCATTTTGATTTTTAAAGCATTTCAATAACGTAAAGAGACATGTTGAAAATGGCTGAAGTAAAAATAAAAAACTGGAATTTCATGTTTTTTAAAACCTAAAGTGTAAATGTGAGGAGCTTATGAAAAGGCAGGAGATCCTGTTTTTTGCAGTAGTATGACAATAGCTGAGAGGAAGCCTTTTCATGTTGGTTTTTGTGTCTCTATAATATCAGAGAAATCCGATATTTCACTAACATGTTTAGCTGTGGACCTTAAATCTCCCTCGACTGCCGTGAGGTTTGATAAAGTCTGTCGAAGTTCTGCGATCTCCTCCTCTCTTTTGGTGAGATCTTCTGCTAATCGTCCGATCCGGAGAGTCAAATCAGACAGCTGAGGCTCAAACTCCCCGAAGTCTCTTTTAATAGACGCCACCTTTGGTTTAAGATCAGCAGCGAACGTGACCGTTCTTATGAGGCGAGCCCGGCCGCTCTCCAGCTCCATCAAGCGATCTGAGAGCTGCTCATCAGCGGCGGCGAGCTCAGGGATGAGTTTGCGGAGCTTATCTATGGCCTGGGAGTTGCGTTCAGACGCAGAGCGGAGATTGGAGACTCGGTCGATGCTGCTGGCCAGAACGTCTCCGATCCGTTTCACCATGCTGTGCTCCACCTGAGTGGTCTTGTCTTCCAGCTCTCCCACCTGAGTCAGCAGAGTGTCCAGCTCAGACTGCAGGCCATCCATACGGCGCACATCTGTCCTCACCGATGCCACCTATTAGATTTTTATAGAAACAAAAATGTTTTAGTCTGAACAAGGTGCTTCAAAAACTTGATTTTACTTTGAAACTGGGAAGAATTGTATGTAAATAAACAGAAAAAATTATGGAAAGATCACTTTGATCTTTGCAAAAATGACAGTCTTGGGTTTTGTCTCTTATATTATGCCAGAATAATATAAATATTTTTGCATTTCAATATTAAAACTGTTTGAGAAATCACCCAGTAATGGCACCAATATATTTGGTCAAAGTTTGCCCCTAAAAAGTTTTACGTTAAAACAGATTTTACACATTTGAGTAATCAGACAAACCTTGTTGGCAAAGTCCTTAGTGATAGCTGAAGTGCGCTCTTCAATTTGGCCCACAGCCTTTCTTAGAGAAATCAAGCTTCCCTCCAGCTGCGCTCGTTTATCGGTCAAACCAGAGGTCCACTCCTTCAGTCGGCTCACATCCTGCTCCAAACCTTCCAACTGAAGCAGCAGAGCCCCCCGCTGCCCCCCCAGACCTTCCAGCATCAGCTGGACGCTCTCACACTGAAACAGGACACGGATTAGGAAACATGGGTCATGAGATTCATTTAGAAGCATTAAAAATAAACCAATTCCTCAAATAACAGAAAAAACATTGGGATTTCATTTTTTTAATGCTCGGTGATGAAATGCTTGCCATGTTTTATGAGAGTTAAAGTGTGATGTAGCATAAAGGCAGCATGGTTACACTTTTTTTGTGAAGAAACACATCAAAACTTTACAATATTCAGTTAACTAAGAAATGAAAGTTGGAGAATCTGGAAAGGTGTTTGATAAATACATTTATCACCAAATTCATCCATCTTTTACTTTTGTATTGAAAAAATATATTGATATAAAACAGGTGTCAGTGCAAAAAAACTACAAAAATATACTGTGACTGTTGAATACAGTGCAGGGTGGTATCCAGAGTACTTTAATGTTTTTTTTAACCTCAAATTGGGGCAAAATTTAGAAAAACTTAACAAACAGCCCATTACAGTGAATACAAAAATGGTCACACCTTTCCCCAATGATTCAAAACAATGACATCATTCAGTAAAATATTCTTGAGGAGGTTCATCGTCTTCCTGCCACTGCTCCTCCTCCTCATCTTTCCATTCCTCTTCCTCCAAAGTGCCAGAGTCCATTTTGGTTTCCTGATTTCCCCTCAGCACCATGGTGAGTTCACGGACTGCCTCCTTGACAACGGACAACTCGTTCTTCATTTTCAGGATGCTGTTTTGAGCCTGCAGAATGTCCAGTTCCTGTCTGAGCTCAAGGATCTCACTCAGAGCTTTCAGCATGCTGTCCTCAGTCCCAAAAACCTGTAACGTCACCTCCTCCAGTCGCTTCTCTGCCCCGCTCAGATCACCGCTCAGTTTCAGGATGGAGCGCACAGCCTCCTCTACCTGAGGAAGGTGCTCTTCACATGCCTGTGCCCGAGGAATGTGTTCCTGGACCTGAGAGTTTAGTTCAGCCTCTCTCTTGGTCAGGATGCCAATCTGCTCCTCCAGCTTGTGGATCTGCTTGGTGTTCCAGTCCAGTTGATCCTGTGCTCGCTTGGCGTCGTCCTCCTCTGTGCGTTCCAGAGCTCGGGCGTTCCTCTTCGTGCTGTCCTCCAACTCTTCCAGCCTCTCCGCCAGCACCCGGTTCCTCCGCTCAGCCTCGTTCACCTTCTCTGTGGCTCCAGAGTGAGCCTCCCGTGATTCAGCCTTGAGGGCAGCCAGGTCAGAGGTGATGGAGGCCAGCTGCTCCTGCCAGGTCTCAGTCACATTGAGGAAGTGGGCGTTGACCACCTGCAGACCACGGGAGGCGGAGTTCTCATCAACCTGCATTGCCATGATGGCAGCATGGAGGGTGGAGATGTCCTGCTGGAGTCTTGTTGCCATGGAGACGGAGGAGTGGGCCTGGTGGAGGTCATCCTCGGATGCGGCAAGCTGCAGCCGCAACACAAAACAGGAGCGCTGTTTCTGTGGAGCTCTGTGACCTTCAGTACTTTTACTCATGTATACTTAATGCACATAATAGTATAGTTAATAATATATGCATCACGTTAAAAATGAGAATGTGTGCTGCTGAATGAGTTTTACTTAAGTAACCTATGATATTTACGCTTTAGTATGTTGATTTCCTGCATTTTGACATGACTTCTTTAAAAATTTTAATTATCACTTATAACTTTTGTGCTTTATTTCCTACGTTTCTCAAAAATTTAGAAATACCAGTAATAAGTACATATTGCCAGAGAAAATTAAATAGATGTAAGGAAAATTATTCACATGATTTTAACAAACATGCCAAGCTGTTTTTTTTTTTAAATAGTTTATTTGGTGTAAAGCAGATGTGCAGTTTTGGTGGAGTTCTTACCTTTTTCGAAACTTTAAGAATTTCATCCTCCATGTCCACCAGGCTGGAAGTTTTACCATGTAGGTTCTTGTACTTTTCCTCTATTTGGGAAAACTTCTCATTCTGCTGCAGCACCACCCTGAAACCCAGGAAAACGTTAGTAAATACAAACAACGAAATCAGCTAAATATTAATGTTAGCTTACCAGCTTAGAACTCCGCAAGCTGCCAGCGACAATAAACAAAGAAAACTTTTAATGTCGGGACCCGCAGAGGTTTTATTTACTCTAAAGTTGTCTTCCATCTTCGCCTTCGGAGGCTCATCTTTGCCATTTGCTGACAATGTTTCCGAAAGTTCGTCGTTTTGTTTTTGAGTCTTCTTTCGCTGTTTAACTTCAGTGGGCATTTTTAGCAAAATTGTAACGATGCTAGTCTTCGTTTTTAACAATTTTTACGGGTTTAGTAAACAAGATGTAAACGGTTATTAGTTGTATTTCCTATTAAAATTAAAAGTCTGTCTTAGAAACAAGTTCATAATGGGGTTAAGTAAGAAAAAAGTGTAAGTAACGGCTTGGTTTAGCTAATATCACAGCTTACTCCCGTTTTCTGGAAATATGTTGCCTTCACGTGTTGAGGTAGATAGTTGGGAATCATAAAACTTACGTTCTTCACAAGTCAACCAATAATAAAATACTAAAAAACACACAGTTCTTAGTCAAGAGGTATAAAAATAACCGCAATTTGATAATATTCTATAATGAATTTAAATCAACTTACTTGACTAACTTTAACAAATAAACTGAGGACTGCACATGCAGAGATCTAAATTCTGCAAATTCCAACCGTGCGGGACTAACTGTAAATGCAGCAGCAAGCCACGTAGGCGCCAGGTTTTTTTCTGTGGAGATGTTTAACAGAACAATTAACTAGTTGTTTCATTGGCTGAAATTGACTAATTTTACATACTTGACTTATTTATCAAGTAAATTAAAAACTTTTGTGAGAATTATGCAGTTTTTCAGTAACTTAATAGATGTTTTAATTATTTATTTGCAAATAAATCACACTTAAAGTAATCAGGATATAATTATTTTCAATATGCACTTCATGAAGTTGAATGATTCTCAAAAACTAGTTTAAAATAAGTTTTACAGGTACATAGTGATAAGTGCAGACTGCATTCTGGCATAATTTAAACAGAATAAAAGTTTAGGAACAGGTCATTTATTTGACATTTTGGTTTGTTTACACATACATGTGAGAGTCAAACATGGTCAAATATGATCTTTTTTAATAAATTGTAGTTCAAAGCCATACAGTACATAGGCATTGAGAGCGCCAACTATAGTCATTGAAAAATGTTTTATTCCTATATCTTATGTTCAGAATGTATTACAGTACAGAAGGCCATGCAAATTACACAAACTGATATTCTTTCATGTTACATTAACAATATCCAACAACAGAACACACAATTTGACAAAATGTTTAAAGAAACGGACGTATCATTAACTCAGACGCAAACATTAAACATCCAAGCCAAAGCGTGAAATTTTCTATCAAAATATATGTAAATAGTCTTCTTAGAGATCTTTGGACTAAGGCATACAGTAATGGGGAAAACATTTTATCAGAAATGTACAACTGTTATGGTTTTATTTTAGTCTTTTCCATGTCAAATCAAATGATTTGTTTGAAAATGAAAACAGCTCTGACCAGTCAGGAAATGGACAGAGAACAGAACTGTGAGGATGGTAAAGTGACACAAATCTAAAGGTTTTAAACAGGAATCGTCCACATTTTCAACCAAGTGAAGCCGAGTCTTCAGCAATCATTGCCATTACGCCTTTAAATGAATTTACCACAAACCTCCAAACAAAGCTTATAACTGTAACAAAAGGCTATCATGAATCTACATATTACAATATTAATAATAGTGCCTTATTCTAAATGCTACGACTGAAAAAAATCATTAAATAGTGCAATGAACCTGCATTAAACAGTCTTTCTGGTGCAGTCAAACCAATTAATAAGCTTTTTTTTTAAAGAATAGTGTAAAATAAATTCTCATTGGTGCCTGAAGTGAGATGAGAAATTCTAAACCAACTTCATATCCATTAATCCAAAGTAAAGTCAAGGTTCTTATATTATCAATCCGTTTTATCTCATGGTATGAGACTCTATTCTGCATATTTAAACAAATTAATAAATTCAATTGTCTATTGGTAACTTTGTTTGCATGACTAAAACATGTCTAAATAAGCAGCAATTCAAAGCATAAACAAATGAATCCATCAGTTACTGGTGTGCATAACTTATCGTATATTAAATTAAAGAAATATATTTGGTCCCTCAAGATCTCTTATCAACTTTTGGTCCAGGTTGTGGAGGAGCAAACCTAAGTGCACTTTGAGAACAGAAAGGACACTTTCAAACCTGTGTGAAGAAAAATGAGATAATTGAGTGTGTAATCCAAATAATATGATTGTCTCTAGTAATAAAGGTTTTAAACACATAAATTACGACAGAATCATACAGAAACCCCCTCCTTCATCACACCACTAAGCTACTCAGTTTGCTACATACAGTATTTCTAAATATGCAAACCCACAAACCTTAAAGCATATGAAGTGATATAATGCAAACAAAATACTCTCAAGTCTGTAAAATGGACAGAAGTTTCCCTTCCAGCTGTTTCCAGGGGGGAAAGCATTCCACTCATTCATTAAAGGATGCAAGTATTTTAACTAAATGATAAACAAAAGGTCATTTTGTGGTAAATCTGCAGACTTGTGAGCACTGACAGATGTCTTCTCTCAGCAGAAACTGTTTTCACAACAAAGTGACTCAGGAGTTGTAGTGATCCTAAAAATTAAACAGAAAATTACAAATGAAGGATTAAAGATTAACAATAAAAGAAACATGTTGGGTCCTCTATTCCACTGACCTGAATTGTGTTAACTACACCGCTCGCCATGACGGACAGCTTTCCTGCGACTGAACGAACTCCCAGTTTGAGCTGCGACATGTCGGGAGCGCTGGGCAGGACGTTGCTCAGACGGTATGAGCCTCCTGCTAACACAAAACAAGAACAGTCAAGAAGAAAGCTAACATTTTCATCATCTTTTCTAATATTATTGTGTTTCTGAATGTTGCATTTGCTCAATTAATTGTCAGATTTAAGTCTTTTAAGTTAACAATCCTTTAACTTAGTCATCATATCTATTTTGCATAACAATTATTTAACATTTCATTTTTAAAGCACTTTTTAATTGCAAGTTGGAATTGAACAATAAAAGAAATCAAGAGCAAAAAAATATAAATAAAAAATGTATTAAATTTTTAAGACAAAAATATGTGAATGCGCCTTACCGGTCTGCTTCTTTGGATCATCAAAAAGATCTGCTGAACTTATTGCAGAACTTCCTGCAAATCTCTCCAGTCGAGTTTTGGTCTCGTACTATAAAAAATAAGTAAAAACATCTGTTAAGTGCAAATACTTAAAAAGGTACACTGTGCAGTATTAGGTCGTTTTTAGCACCCCCTAGTGTCCGTTTTAAATCACTGCCGTAAAAACAATACATTGTCTTTGCTCAGAAACACCTAAATCTAACTGTTCACTGCTTTCTACTGCAGTGGTTCATCACTCACTCAAAGAAATCAGCTGTGTTCAAGCAGGGAGAGATAAAAAAAAAAACAGGAATCATGAGCTAAAACACTCCGGCGCTAGCCTAACAGCTAGCCACATTGGGTTAACTTAACCCTTGCGAGATACATGACTTTGTGAGACTTCAGAGCACCAGACCAGAGAATCAGAAGCTGCAAACGCAGTATCCTGAATCCAAGCAGCAGATGGTGCTGAGTGACTTTTTATAAACAAATGTAAAGGGTCATATTAGCACATACTGGCTCAAGAATATGAAATATGAAAAAGTTACATATTGTGCCTTTAAAAAGAAAAAAAATCTACATATTCATTCTTTTTAATATATTTATATAGATTTCTTTCCACCATTAACACCATAGCACATTTCAGTCTTTATGTTGATGTAAAGTAATATGTCATGATTTTGTACCTCAGAGTTGTCTTGTTTTCCGAAGTACATATCAGAGGAGATGGCTTTGACGTCATCTCCAAACTTTTTCCGCGCTTCTCCTGAATCTGAGACTGGTGAAGGTTCTGCTTTTCTTCTGGATATGGGCCTGATGATGAAAGAGAATGATCATCAACCAGGATGTAACAAAAACTAAAACATTCAGCAAAAAAATAATAAAAAATGTATACACATTTTTTATAAAAACAGAACATGTAATTGTGTTTAAACTGTAACAAAATGTTCTGTCATCAAAAGAAACAATCCCACGCAATATTAAGTGACAACAGGAAGCTGTGCAAAGCTTTCAAAACAAATATTACAGAAAACAAACACCTACCTGTCATCAAGTGAGGTTATGGCAGAGGACAAGTAGAAGTCCGGCTCTGGTTTCTTACTCTCCTTCATCCAGCCTCCTCCATTACCACCACCACCATCTCCCCACCGCAAAGTGAAACTATCTGAGGTTTCTGTCTGATCCTCAAACCGTGACAGGGCCCTAAAAACAAAACAGTAAAATATTGTCCAAAGACATTTCCTTTACAGTAGAAAGTAAGGGATGTTGTAATTAATATTTATAGATTCCCAATTATATAAATTAAAAAACAACTTATATTTAAGTTTAAACTTGAATTTAACTCTGTCCTCTGACCTGGAGCTAAAGGACCCTTCATCCTCGTCTTCATCTGGAAATCGCCGTGCTTTTGTAGTTTTGCCTCCAAGTGGACTTTCCTGCTGGATGATGTGCATATCTGATGTCACTGAGTGAGAAACTCCTCTACAGAGAAACCAAAGAAACAGCCACAGTGAGAAAAAAATCTTAAATCAACATCAGCTCTGTTGTTTTAAGAATTTGACTCCGTCTTCATACCCCCTGATTCCCAGACCCATGCCCAGCCTCTCAGCTTGCTCTTTCTTCTTCCCCTCTAATCCTTTCAGCTTCTGCTCCTCCACTTTTCTCTGCTGCTCCAGATCTTTATAAGCAAGTCGCATTGATGGAGCCCTGAAGAAAAAGGGAAAAAAATGAAAGGACACAAATAGGCGATCAAATTATTATGCCGATTGTAAAGTTGCTTTCTGCTGAATTAAGGAGAATAAAGACTGAATTCTGACCACTAATCTTCCTGTTGAGGACTCAAAACTTTATTCTGAAGACCAGTAAGTTAGCAGAATACAGTTAGTTCTCTTACATAGATTCCTCAGTTGTAGTATGTGTCCTGGCAGCAGTAGAGCTCTCCTCTTTCTCTCTGAGTTTGTCAGCAGCCTGAGCTTTCTTCTCCAGCGCTGAGAAACTTTGGCTGCTCACTTTCTGAGCACCCAGACCACCCTTCTTAGAAGCCAACTGCAAAATATACACATTTAAAAACACTTTCAAAACTGAAGTCTCCTCAAGGCGCCACGCAGAAAACTCCAATCCAAACATTTTTCACATACGGTTTTCTTGGCTGCGACTGGTTTCTTCTTGAGAAGAGAAGAAGGCTCTGGAAAAAGAAAGGGACTTTAAACTTTAAATCTTCCACATTTGTAAAAATAACTCAAATAAAGAGTAGGATTGTTATAAAGAATGTAAACAAACCTTGGTTTGCTTTTGGAGAAACACTAAGCATCTCCACACTGGGACCCTC
Source organism: Callopanchax toddi (assembly GCA_006937965.1). Taxonomy (NCBI): domain Eukaryota; kingdom Metazoa; phylum Chordata; class Actinopteri; order Cyprinodontiformes; family Nothobranchiidae; genus Callopanchax; species Callopanchax toddi. The sequence continues at coordinate 3,723,600 of SSNR01000021.1, read as the reverse complement.
GTCTACATTACCTGAAAAGAAAGAGCAAGTTCAATTAGCAAAAGTGTTTTAATCATAATGAACTACAACCAGCTTACAATCATTCCCTTATAACATGAGATACCGTTTCTGTCTTCATCTTTTTCCTGGGTCATAGGTTTCTCTGATGTGGAGGAGCTGAGACTCATTTTGGCCATGTTCAAATTTTCAGTCTGGAAAAAACAAAACAAAGAAAAGTTAAATCCATAATTCAGTTACTGATTACAGGACATACAGCACACAAGTACAATTACAATATCATGCAAAATGTTCCAAAACTGCATCACCTTGCAATGACTGCATAATTTCAGCCAAAGAGTAACTGATTTCTGCCGAAGAAATCTAAATTAAAAAGACCTTGCTGAATAAACTCCTCCAATTAGCTCTACTACCTGAATAAACCCAGAAATTACCCGTTTATGCCAGAATTTCCCCAGCTTTGATTCTATTGGATTTCATATCTGTGTCACATCTGTGGAACTGGAGGTTTTGTTAAACCTCAGACTTTACAGATATTTAATTATACTGGCCTATATGGACATTTAAGAAAAAAAAAAAGTCTATTTATCAAAGAAAATGAAATGAAGCTTCATTTGGGGCTGCAAATTTTTGGAATGTCAGACTAGAGTCCATCATGGTTTAAACATTTCTGCCTCTCACTTTAACAAAGTAGTTGAAAAAACAACTACATAACAAACAAAAAATAGTTATTTAATCTTAGATTTGAGTCCGTTTTTAAAAATGTGCTCTACTTGATTACCCCTGTATGAGATTTACATTTAAGTTAAAAAAATTAAAAACACAGTCAAACTGATAAAAACTTCTAATCATTTTTGCACAAGGGTGTCCTCACACCTTAAAGCCTCCTGTACCTGTGAGTGTAGACTGAAGAAATCCACCTGCTTGTCTTCTGGTGATGTTGGAGAAAGAGGAGCCTGACTGTCAAGCCACAGCTGTGATGAAGAGAGGCAGTATTAAATGGAGCCCAATTAGCAAAAAGCACAACACACAGAAACCAAAGTGTGCTTTACCTCAGTGCCATGACGTCTGGTAGCTTGTGTTGCTAACGTCTTGATCTTCTCCCTGTACAGCTGGGCAGCCCGACTGTTATATTTGGCATTAGCAGCACTGGCCTTGCAGCCATGTTGATTGAAAAATGCAATCTGTTACAGAAAAGTCAAATTTGAATACATTAGTAAGATGCAGCGTTTGGTGACTGCATTTCTATATGCCTCGAGATACTTACTGCACCAGCATTGCCTCCAACCTGCATGCATCTAAGCTGGAACCATGACCAATTAAAATCCAGCTCAGTAGACCTGCACAACAGAACAGTGATAGAAGGTAAAGTTATTATCTTATGTATTAAATGACAAAGTTAACCAAACCAGCCTGACCCCTTGTTAAATCATGAATTTACTGTAATTAAATGCATTATTTGGAAAGCTGAGTTCAGTTCCACCAGCCACACCCAGAGTACCGAGTACTGCCAGACCTGCTGAATTTAAAAAATTCACTGCAATTGAACCTGTTTGACAACATTAACTAGACTACAAGATCTCAAAAAGCAACACATAGGAATTCAAAAACTAAAGAACCCAGAACAACACCTAAAGCACTGAAGGCCTCACTTGGGTCAGGTCAGGGTCAGAGGTCACGATTCAACAGTAAGAAAGAGATGGGGGCAAAAATGGCCTCCATTTGAGAGTTAAAAGGTGAAATCCTCTGTTGACCAATAATGATACAAAGACTCGTCTCACATTTACAAAAAACCTGGACGCCTCCCTCGGGAGGTGTTCTGGGCATGTCCTGCCGGCAGGAGGCCCCCAGGTCGACCCAGGACAAGCTGGAGGAAATACATCTTCAGTTTGGCCTGGGAACGCCTGGGCGTCCCAGCTGAGGAGCTGGTGGACTTGGCCGGGGAGAAGGTGGCCTGGGCTGCTCGACTTGGAATGCTGCCCCCGCGACCTGGACCCGGATAAGCGGAAGAAGGCGAGGCGAGGCTCATGGTGCTTTCAAAGACTTTAGTGAAAATATTCTGTGCACTGATGAGACAAACGTGTGTGTTTGTTTACATCTGGAGTAAAACCTAATGCTGCATTTCAGAAAAACATCATACCAACAGTCAAACATGGTCTGGGGTTGCTTTACTGCTTCAGCATCTGGACAACATGCTGTAATTGATAGAACCATAAATTCAGCTGCATACCAGAAAACACTTAAGGAGAATCTCCAGCCATTGGCCTTAAACAGGCCTTTCATGATGGTTTGGATATTTTCTGTTATTTAATCCATTAAATCATAATTTCATAACTGATCTTTGTATATTCTGATGTTGAAACTTGTTTGCTGATCGGAAACAATTATTATGACAAAAAAAAAATAGCCAAAACTGAAAAATCTGTATAAGCTCAAATACTTTTTCACAGCACTGGATGTGACAGGAATGTGGTCCTAAATCTCCCCTGATCAGTTGAAAAAAAGACCAACATTTTTTTATTTTGTTACTTATAACATCCCTTTATTTAATCTTACCTGATAAAGGACAGGTGTACCCCCAAAGACCTGTGGGTGCCAGAGCAGTCTATACAGAGGAACACACCATATGTGATGCTGGCCCAGCTGGGATTTTTAGCTGCGCAGTCAAAGCACACCTAAGGTTCAAAGAGCAAAGACAACAAGCAGGAATAAAACCTTATCTGAATTGATACTTTAAAGTCAATAAAAAACGTGGAGGGCAACGCTGTTTAAAACATCAGTTGTGACAGTCATGCTGCATGAATAATTAGCTGCACAACAGCTGGATCAAACAGCTGTTAACAAACCTGCGTAAATGTCGCTATAAACTGGTACAACTGCACTATTCAAAGAGGATGTCTGTACTGTTATATTATTTAATTTAGACTAAAGGCCTTAAAAATAAGCCTAAATAAACATGGCTGTTGTAAGTAGTCAAAATAAGCTACCAGCCTCTCCTCAGCGACAAGTTTAAATCATTTCCCTCCTAAAATGTAGCCAAGACGTTTAAATAACACAACCCCAAAAGCCCGATATATTTTCAAAATCCACAAAACACAAAATAATTGTTGAATTAAGCTAAAAGTCAAGCCAAAACTAGCGTTTACCGAAGTGCGACGTGTCAGGTATTTCTCAGTGGACTTCCTTGTTAAAAACACTCCGCCGTGGCTCGTTACTAAAACTCACCTTATTCGTAGGAACGGAGCGCAGACGCTTGAAAATGGCAGAAATATCCTGTTTACTGGGTTCTGCCATTGTTCTGCCTCTCAGTTGTGTGAAACCTGCCTGCTGGTTCGAGGAATAGCATCTAAATAGCTCCGTGTTTTTTCCAATAACAATCGAATGCGACACGTCAGTTGGAGAACATCAAGATCTCATTCTGATTGGCTGGAAATGGCCCGTGGTTGTGTTATTGTAGAAAAGGCTTCTGGGTAACGTAGTTTATTGCAAAAATAATATAATTTAAAAGAAGAAAGTGTTTAAATAGACAATATATATGACATTGTATACTATTAATCTATAACATAATATACATGTATACTTTATAGTTAAATACTATTACTAATTTAACTTATATAATGGAATATTTGTTTTTCTTCCTTTGGTAATTTCTATATACTTGATTTTCTTTAAAAAAAAAAAAACAACAAAACTTCAATTTATTAGGACACATTTTTTATATGCTTTCATTGTGCCTAATTTGCAGAATATGTATATTCAATATTAAGATATTCAGACTCAGTCAAAATCTTATGCTGAATAAATTCATTTATTATGTTGTGAGGCAACATTTACAAACATTTAATGTGCAAGTGCAGCTGTAACTGCCTACTGACAGCAACATGCCCTGAAAACAGCAAAACATCTCAATTTTAATGTTAGATGGAAAAAATGAATACATCAGGTAATTAAGAGTTTGTGAAAAGGCTACAAGTTATCTCTGAAAAGAAGAGAAAAAGATCCAATTGTGTATTAAGGTTGTAGGAGAGAAAAATTAAAGTTATAAAGAAAATTATGATCAATTCACATATTAGCAGAATAAATGAAAATTGCCCTTTGTGAAGAAAGAACAATGATCTTATTTACAAATATGACAAAAATAACTGCCTCAACAAATATTTGCAATTAAAAAAATCAGTTAATGTACAAAATGTATTATAAATCACAGCATTCTAACAAAAGTAAAACAAAAGCACTAGTGGCCATATAAATTAACAAAAATCAATTTCCAACTGAATGTCATATGATTGCAATGCTTAATTTGCTCTGTTATGTTCAATTTTGGCATCTAATTGCCTAAAAATCTGTACTAGATTTAAAACAAAAAGAAATACTAAAACAATTCTTTCATCACATGACATTTGACCAGAAGTGTCTGAGATAAAACTTAACGATTCAAGTGAATGAAAGAGAAACACTCAGTGCTGCATGAAAAATAAACCATAAAAATCCTACAATCTATAGAAATTTGAACGGACTGCTGTCTAAGAACAAGTCAGTGGTTGCAAATATAGATCAGTAAAATGAACAATCAATAGCTGAAAAATACAATCATTAAGTATACATTCATGTGCACCGACTTGGAAACAAAACTATTTATTAATGAAAATGAGCAATGCATCCTTATCATTTATTTTAATATGGATAACGGTTATGAAGAAAATCACAACTATGGAAAAAAAACAAACCCTGACAAACTTTACATAAGGGCTTTTTTCATTTTTAAAAGTACTAAACATTAATGGACTGGATTATTTTTTATTGTTAACAGCCAACTCTTGTAATAAAAAAATAATCTCCCTTAATTAATTAAAAATATTAAGGCTGAATTAGGCATTGCTAGGCAGGTTGTCAGACTATTATCCCAGTGTTTTGCTTTAACATTTTTCACACACATTTTATTGAATCTCAACTAATATATAATTGAAGAGCTTTTCTGTAACAGCATAAATGATTTAAAGTAACATATTTTACATCGACAGTAACTGCTCTCTGTGATCTTCCTGGGTTTTGTTACACTTTTGCAGTTTTGTTCAAATCTGTAGGTTGCAACACGTGGTCCTTAAAGAACCCCCACGTTTCTCTGTCACACTTCTGCTCTAATCCAGTCCGTACAAACAGAAAGTAATACGAGATGAGCCCTCTGTTTCCTTTTGCACTGCCAAGTCTCAGATTTTTCCTCTTCACATTTAAACCATCTGTGATTGGTCTTTACTGGATGGCTTCCACGTAATTAGCAGGATAGAGACCCATTTGACCATCCTTGAGTCGGCCTTTGCACCAACCTTGATCGTCTTCTTCACCAATTTTGGTCAGTTCATCACCTGGAATAGAAAAATTTAATTTATAAAAATACTGTATTATTTAAAAAACAAACGAGAGATTTTTCTTAAAAGTAACAGTTGCAAACCTGCTTTGAAGCTCAACTCATCCTGCTCCTGTCCTTCATAGTCATAAAGAGCTCTGACAGGAACCGATAGGACCACAGGCTCTGGTTCATCCTCAAACGGATTACCGTCACCATTTGCAGAAAACGGGTTATTAACCGTGTCTTCGTCTGACCAGTCTGGAGTCTTTTCTGTACTGCTGGCACTGAGCAAACAAACAAAACATTTTTACTTAATAAAAACTTTTGTTCCTTTATTGAGGAAAAACTAAGCATGACAAGTCTTAATAAAACCACTTTAAAATGCATCTCAAAATCCATAAAACAGTTAAATTAATCTATCATGAAGCTGACGACAAAAATGTATGAATTGTACAAGTATTTGGTTCAAGCAGATAATTCAAAAATATACTTCATGCCATTTAAAAATCAAGAACTTCATGTAAAAATTCACAAAATGATAAAGGAAGGAAAGGCAAGAAAAGGAAAAAAAAACAACAACAGAACATGACAACATATCAACAGGCCAGAGACACAGCAACATAAAACCCAAGCAAGAAAAATCACTGTGAATGAATGAAGGTTTAACTTAAACGGCCAGCAGAGGGCGCCATCTAAACAGAAAGAGCCCATCTCTGACAAACAGTTGAAAAATAAATGTACATCAACACTAAAGTATTTTACAGTCAGACTGGTAAACAGTTACAAATCTATGCAAACATTTATAATAGATATGCATACACCTTTTAACTGGAAGCCAATTGTAAATATCAAAAATAATTATTGTTTGTAAACATATGGCCAGTCATCAGATCTGACTGTAAGATGGAAACATACAGGATTTCCCACAGTAGAGACATGCGCTTCCATGCGCATGACATTAATATTCTGCAAGACATAAAACTGTTAGAAGTGAAGGAAAGACACGTGGACTTTGTGTGCAATGCCATTCAGAAACCATACAGAGCAGCACAACCTGCAACCTGAGGAAAACGTAGGGATACAACAAAGAAAAGAAACAGGTAACCATGACAAAGAAACACAAGAGACGAGGCACGAATGATGATCTATGAAGTAAAGAGGTATAGGCAAGGAGGCTGTGGATGAGCGGAGTGTTTTCTCCTGTTCACCAACGTTTTAATTTCCTGTTTATTCTCAGTGACGTGGTTTTCCTGCTGCTGCTCCTCAGCCGTCTCCTCTTCCTCATCATCATCGTCTTCAAATGGGTTTGTGCTCACTGGTGCTGTTACAGTGGGTACAGTCAGGCTGACAACATGGAACACATTGAGAGATGGGTTGTTGACATGCTCACATATAAACACACGCATGGGGTCTAGATCTGACACACATTCACATTCATCATCTCAAACACTGAAAACAGGCTTTTAATTCTAGGGCCACATGCAAGGCATTAATTCAGCCACTTTCTTTCAAACAATAGACCAATCAGTAAGCACTACAGTCAAAATCAAAATGCAAGAAAGAACAGGCAGAATTTTAATGATTTGTAAAGTAGGAGGTCTTTAAATTATTTTGTTTTTCCAGGATATGGGGTGTATAATTATTTCAAATACCGATCATATTTATTATATAAAAGCAATCCCTGCCTTTTAAAACTGCAACTTCAAAATCTGTACAAAAACATGTACTTTTAAATTAATGATCATTGATGGCAAGAAATAAGATGCGTGCCTCTAAAATCAAAGTCTTGTGCAGAAATGCCACACCTAACAACAATTACTAAAGGGAGTTGAGATTCAGCAAATGGTAAATGTTGGGTTTAAATGGAACCGAAAGACCCAGTAATTATTGTATTTACTCAAAGTAATAATAAGCTTAAGTAAAACTGTTAAGTTATTACATCAAGTCAAACAAAACATATATAAATGCTTAGTTTTTGTACCTTATAATTAACACAAATTTCAACAACTTTAGGAAGATACTTCTTGAGCAACATTTTATTGCTAAAATAAATAACATGAGGCAGTTTATTTCCTCCCATTGTGACTTTCCACATTGGAGAACAAAATTAACAAATAGCCTGAACCTGCATCACAGGAAACACTGAGTTTCTACTCCCTGTTTACAGAACTATTGGACCATGCACATCTGTAGCCATCAGTCGGCCCTTGAGAGTGTGAAGTAGAGAAACGTGAACGCCTTTGCTTACACAGTCATGCCAGATGCTCTGAGATGAGCCTGTGGCCTTATTATGCCAAACACTGTTTCAGTGGGAGTCTGGGACAGTAACACTTGGAGGGTTTCAGTCAACAAACAAGCTAAACCTTCTAATTATGAATACAAGATCTTAGAAATCTCCATTTCTGCCTTTGTACACTGGGTTTGACAATTATTTACACAAAAGCTTCAGACTTGAAAAGGAGAAAAAGACAAAAAATAAAAAAAAAATAGTTTGATTCTGATCACAAAATAAGACCAAATCCAAGCTGTGCCACAAGACCTGGTTCAAAAAACCTTCAGAATTGCTGTTATTGTGTTAAATGCACCATTGATGCTTGTAGTGGTGATGACAGAAAAGCAAAATAACAAATGCTGCTGGGGGTCAAAGGCAGGCAATCAGTCCCAACAAGTTCAGAGGTCAAATACTTTCCATGCCTGTCGTTCCCACTGTTGACTCCTCTACACACTCCTCTAAGACGTCTGATTTCTGAACTACTTCCTACAGCTACCTGAGTAAGAGCAGATGCCATTATTTTAATGAACCCTCATAAAAAGGTGACAAATGACCTAAAATTAAGATAAAGTTAAATAGACACACACAAAAACATTCATTTAAAAATATATTGCTATTTAATGACAGAAGTATGTTAACACCTTAATGTCAATGGTTTTCCTAATCTGTCATTTAAACAGTGTTCAGTGCTTAGTCCTGCTGTCATAACACTCAAGACAAACTTCTTTACCAAGGACAAAAACATTCTTATCTTATCGACTTAGAAAGATTACATCGGGTTATGAAAAACTGTCAAACCTCAATTAGTTTTAAATTCAGACAGGAGTTCAATATTTATCTAATGAAAATATTAAAGTATAACATGTTTAATTTACTACAGCACATTACTGTGAAATGACAGTTTAACAAGAAAAAAAGGCAAGTTGCTTAGTTGAAATTGATCTTAATCTCTATTTAATGAATTTAAAAACAGCTTCTAGTCCAGGTGTTTGAGTATAAAAGAAATAATCCTCTCTTCTCTGAACTTTCCAGTACAGATATTACTGAAGGTCTGTGTGTGTGTACATATATATATATGTGTGTGTGTGTGTGTGTGTGTGTGTGTGTGTGTGTGTGTGTGTGTGTGTGTGTGTGTGTGTGTGTGTGTGTGTGTGTGTGAGAAATATTTCCACATTAGTTTTGGCATAGTTTCAGCTATGTAACTGCAGCCTTCTGACCCCCAGGGGACAACTTGTTCCCCAGCACAAACAAAATGTTTGCCGTTACCACGGCAACGTCCATTTAATGATTTGTCATTCCTGTAGCTTTTATGTAAGACTTCAGAGTCATTCCTGTCAAAAGGAGGACATCCTGTGGTGCACCAGATTGTCTCTTTTTTGAGAGTATTTTTTTACAGAAATAAAATAAAAAGCGGTCAGATTTTTACCTGTTGCTGGTCTTTGTGGGCTGGACTGGATGCTCTGACCCAGTTTGACTGATTCCCGTCAGCGTGACACCCTCTGATGGTTTCTTTTTCTCTCTTCTGCTGAGGGTTCGGTTCAGGTCTATAGACCAGTCCTACAAGACAAATGCATTATGATCAAACGCTAAACTCATCACTGAGTCACAGCCAGCTGAAAGAATGAGCACATTGGAAAACATGCCTCAAAACCAGTAGAGGGTGAACATCTCACAGACATGTGCACAGCAGTAAACACATCAACAAAGTCCCAATCAGTGACGCATCCTTCAGCCTGGGACACGGACTGGATTTTAAAGCTGTGCATGCATGTGTGTGTGTGTGTGTGTCTGCGCGTAGGAAAATATGAAATAAAAGATATATTCATAAACATTTTCCATCACCCGTTGAAAGGAAAAGATTTGCCACCAGCCACACGCTTATCAGGGCGAATAAAGCAACAGAGAAAATTCAAATAACCAATCTCCACCAGTAATCGAACACATTGTAGATACAGCTATAAATTTAACTAAAGTTTAGGTCTGACACACTCTAAATGTTGTGGATATCTTATTTTAGTCTGAGGTGTTGCTTACTAAATTAATATACTATATATATTGCTACTTTTCCACACACATTGAACTTTTTTTTTCTTTAATCAGTGGGTGCAGTTATATTCTGGTGTGCTCAATAGTACAGAAATTACAGTATTCATAAAACTATGTTTATGTCCTTTTTAATCTATGAATGACAAATTGAACAAATGACAACAATCTCAATAATAAGTTGGTGATCAGGGCTCAACGTTTTATCAGAACTCTTGAATTTTTAAGTTCAAAGTGTCCTTCAGTTTAGAACACAACAAGAACTCTAACAACACAAACCAGTAAAAAACAATCATTCTAGCAGTTCTGATATCCAGGAAACTGTGGTGAGAGAACTGTTATTATCAAAGGAAACAGAAGCTGATATGAGACACATTTGCATAAGTTCTATTTTTTAACAGCAAGGATATAGATAGAGTGGAAAACTCTGTGATGTGTTCAAGAATAATGAATGAATATTTGCTCTAATAAACATTCTCTACCGCTATTATAAGGAATATAGGATACAAACAGAGTCACACACATTAAAGGAAGCAATTAAGTGTAAGAGTGTTAGTGGGACTGTAGCTGGCTGCAGTAAGAAAGCAGCCGTCCCATGCAGAACTCACTACAATGGACCGTCTCTTAAAGGAGCGAGGATGTGACCAGTCCAAATTCTGTCAGACATGAGGAAAGGGAGGCAAGCGTAGTTAGAGACAAAAAAGGTCTAATCCCAGCTGTAAAACCACCTTCAATAAACATCCAAAAGCTTGTAGGGTTGTTAAACACACTCAGTTAATTCAAAAATACACTATCAAAGATGGTTTAAAAAACGTAAGTCTTGTAAGTTACAACCCGAGAGAAAAAGTAGAAGAAGTCAATAAGTCTGCAAAAATGCTTAATTAATAAATGATAGCAATGCAAGCACATGCAGCTTTTATTTGTCTTTCTTCAATGTTTTTTTCCTGCTCAGGAAAATGACATTCCAGCAAATTAAATCCCTCTGAAAGCCGCTGTCACCTCTGAGGGAGGATTTTCCTTCACCTTTTGTGCCTGAACAAAACATCTCCATGGTTTTAAAAATGACAAAAGGGTTGTAAATCTTTAGAGGGCTGAAGGTTTTACAAAACAAAAAGCTGATCATCAAACATTCTCAATGATCTATTTGTTCTGGTGATTCTGAGAGTCAATCCTAGTACGTAAGAAGTGGTTTATTAAGAGCACGTGAATGGCATCTCAAACAACTCAATGTCTGTCAAAATTTGTTTTTTTGTGATCTGATTAAAAGTAGCTTTAGACAATCCTCCTCTTTTTCATTAGTAAGACTCTGCTGTGGTACAGTACCTCAAACGTAGGCCAGTTCATTGGCATGCCGGGTCCGTGGTTTGTCCGGAACCATTTCAGGTCCTCATCAACATCCGTAGCAGAGACTGTGTCCTCCAGTGTGTGGTATACTGTCTGGAATCTGTGTTAATGACATCACCAAAGAAAGGTTATTTTCCTTTTAGTGTTTTTCCAAGAAGGAGTAAAGGTGAAACTCCTGGACGGTGCAATCGGTCTGACCTAGGATTGGTTGAGAGGTCCAGGTGCTGCTTCACCTCCAGAAGCAGCTCTTTGAAGAAGCGGATTCGTTTGTCTTCAAACTGTTGCGACTGTTCAAACACCTGCTCCATGTTCTCCATGTACTGAGGTGTCAACTTATTGAGCTCTTCGAGGGATTTCTCATAGCGTTCCTTAGTCTAATGTGGAAAAAACAAGATTAATTCCACTTATTTTAAAAAGTAAAATCCCTCCTCAACAGGTCAACGCCGTTCTGAATGATTCTTTAAAAACAGGAGGCCCTACCTTCTGCATCTCCTGTTGACATTTCTCCACTTTTTCCTGGAGTTTCTTCTGCGTTTCAGGGTTATTGTTGCTCTCTAGTTTGCTGTTTGTTTCCCTGCTGGTTGCCAGTTTTTCTTCTTTGCAGGCTGAGTGGTAAGCTTTCTTCAAGGTCTCTACCTGAATCATCAAATAAAAATATGTGTAAAAGCACAAGTCAGATAAATTAGAACAGATCGGTGGAAGATTAGACACGGTTTTCAAAGAAAAAAAAAAGGATTCATAGAATTACACATCTTTTGTGTTAAGTTGTAAGAGGTCTTTCCTGAAAAGTATCACTCTGTCAAAATAAGTTTATTAGCTATCAGCTATCCTAAACATTTGAGGAAATTCAGAAACTTTCAAGGAACTCCTAATGTCATTTTCTACTTTTCAACAATTAGAATCAACATTTCTCACACAAACAATACGAATTACACTTCATACAGTCACAAGTTCATGTGAGAGGAGCAACATGGGAACAGTGATGCCTGCAAAGTTTTCAATGATTCATTTATGACAAGAGGAATTTATCACTCTAGCATGACTTTTGTTATATTTAAACTCCAACAGATAAGAGTTGGGAAGCAAACTCCATCGTGGTTCTATTTGAAGAATGTTTTAGACAAACCAAGGTGTGACTTGAACCGAAGCCAGAGCAGCCATATCCCACATAACAAACAATTTACATTAGCAGCGCTATAACAGGAAGATGTGCTTTATTTTTTATAAGTGACGCAAATGTATCCAGATCAGAAGGTTTGAATCTTTTACCCATTAACCCAATTTCCTACTTGTTCCTATTCATATTGTCAATCAATAAAACTCACAAACAGGATACCAACATCCCCATCACACCACAGGCTCAGGAAATGTGAGTAAGACCTTAAAGTTGCAACATGATCAGTGGTTTTGAATGGACTTAAAGAGCGAGAAATGCAAAAACTGACAAGTAAACAAGTCGCTAAGTGAGGACAGTAAGTAGATAATACACTGACCTCATTTTGAACTGGTTTTCCTGCGAACCCTCACCATTTCCTTCCATTTAACGGACTTAAAAGAAGATAGGACTACTGGTTTGTGAAATGAGGTTCATGCCTGACAATAACATCATGTTTAAAACCAGCTCCTAATGGTTACGCCACTTTGTGGTTTGTTTAAATGTTGTCAAGGTGAGAAAACGAACTACTGAAATATAATCATGAGAACTGAACTGAAGGATGAAATTACCTGTGATGAATGAAATGAAGTGAAATGTAAAATTAACCAGCTTGTTGTCATTATTTACATTTTGAAAAGGATAAAAGCTGAAAGTACTTACAACAGGTTATCAGGTTCTAGTGATCAAATAACCCATAAGTACTCTGAAACTCCTCACCTCTTTCAGTTTCTTGGCCCAAGGTTTCTGGGCCTTGCGGAAGCCGTCTTCAGCCTCCTTAGTTTCCTTGAAGCCACCGATCATCTGTTTGTGGAAGGCGTCTTTCTGCCAGTTCTTCAACTTCTCGTAATCTTCACCCATTACTGCTGATTTCACCTCCATATGGAGCTCACTAACCTTCTCTGACTCGGTGCACAGGGCCAGCCACGCTCGCTCCAACGTGCCGTACTGAGGGCCTGCACACACAGTTATACACCTTTAAGTGTCAGCCCATGTATTTATCAACATTGTGAGTAATATGCTATGAATTTAACATATTTTTACTGAGAAAGAGGAGCATAATGCCCAAAAATAATGCACCTTTTCAGGAAACTCAATTTCTGCATCATTCATATGCACCTACCTTTCTCTATGAGCTGCCGCCAGCGCTTTCCCCATTCCGTGAGCTGCTGCGCGTAGCCCTTTTCAATACGAGCACGTTCATGTAGACAGCTCATCAGATCATTACAGAGCCGATTGCCATCATCCACACGCTTTACTGTTCGTTTGTAGTTCCCAATCTGAGCGCAAATAACAGAACAGACAAATGAATTATGGGCACAAGAACAGGACCCACTAGCTGTGGTTGGAAAGGTTTGCAGGACTTTTCCATGAAGGTAGTCCTTCCTGAAGTAAATTTATTTATTTCTAAAATTCAAACTCAGCAAAAGCTGCAATATTTGCTTAAAAATTCAAATGCAATTTCTGGCACTACTCATTATTGGAGCAGATGTTTCCAATGGGAGAAAAGTGGTCCTGGATTCAAAGGCAGTCAGCAGAAAAATGCTGTAAATGTCTCACCTCCCAGAAGCTATCACTGGAGACATCAATCATGGAGTCATCGTAGGCGCCCGACATCGCTGCTGCTGCTAAAACGTACACACAATGTGTTGGGCCTAAAACCAACAGAAACAGAAAGAACACAAGCTCAAACTACTGTCACTGTGCATAAAACGACTATATCAGAAGTAGGTGAAAACTAAAAGTTCAAAGGTAATTTAGGTACAGGGAGAAGTTTGGTTTGATAATCTAGAGCAGGTTGACGTTTGTTTTCACACATTTTTATGACTCGTTCAACCTCAAGACACAATAAACTGAAGCCACAGCGGTCTGTAGCAACACACAAAGTCTCTACTCTGACAGAGATAAAGAAAGAGACTGATGAGGGCACACGGCAGGCGGCTTCCGTTTCCTTCAGACGGGCACAACAGTCACTCCTCTGTTACTCCTCTCCCCTCATGTTCATCATTTAAAGCACAGCAGCCCCCATCCAAACACCCTCTTCCTCCTCCATCCTCTCCATTCAGTTTCTTAATCATCTCCTCCCCTCCGCTCTTCTCTTTCTAGCCTTCAGACAGTCTCTTGTGACTGTATTTTTAGGCTGTGGTTAGCTCGAGCTGAGACAAACCGCAACTGACAATTTGCATCAAGAAGCAAATGCTTCTCAAGTAACCACTAGAGATCAATGTATACTTTTCGGTTTAAATTTAACAATCAAGTAAAACCACAATCAAAAAATACTGAATAAAACTTTTTAAATTGTTGAATAATAATAGGTCTCTTGTTGTTTTTAGCAGTAAATATACTAAAATGTGTGATCCTATTTCAGATGATGTTGTATCGACTCTTCTGAACATATTTACACAAAGAAATTAAACTGTTTGCAAAATTCTAAATACGTGTTGACATTCAGAGAGTAATAAAAGAGTAAAATGTTTTTCCTAAACTTATAAAACCTATTACACCTCATTTCCAATTCAAACTTGAGTCAGCTTGTGACTAAGATACATTTTGGTGCCAAGTGGGATCACACAGAGCCTCTTTCAGTGAGACAGCGGGAGGATGAAGGCTACTGCTCTCAGTGTGTGCGTCTTCATCAATGGTCAGTGGTCCGTGCCCTCCAGGGCACTTCTTGGACAGAGGACAGCTTTGTGGTTGACTGAGAGCAGGAAGGCAAATGAACAATTATTCCTTTAACTGTCTGAGTCTACAGTCAGGTCAGTCAGACAGTAGAAATTTACAAATACATAAAGCGGAAAACACACAACAGATGTCATATCTGTCATTATTTCAAGAGAAGAGGAGGCATTCACATTTACTTTATGTGAATCATGGCCTCATTAACAGCCAAATGTGTCAGTAGAGCAATTTAATAATAATGTTTCTGACCTTCTAAAAAGGTAAAGTGACAAATAAAAATAAATGTATTATGTCCACAAAAGGACAAACTAAAGCTTCTTTGAGAAATCTTGATGTCAAACGTTGCAGAGCAGAAAATTCAACAACATCCACTTCAAGATTCGGTTTAGGTAAACAATCGTGACGTTGCTTTGACATGAACACACCTGAACGTTTGAGAACTAAATGATGAGGTAATGTAAATATGAAAATGAAAACGCCATATGCATTTAAACTGTATAATTACTTATTAGCAAGAGGAGAAAACCTGTAAACAATCAGGAGTGAATTTTAAATTAAACATTACTTAAAAAACAACTATATGTTTTGTGAATTGCTTATTCACTAAAGCTCTCTCTTTGTCCTAATGTAATCAGCAGCAAATGGAAACTAATGTCTGCACATCCTTTGTATGGGAGTCTAAAACAATTGAATTGAGCTTGACCCATAACTGTAAACAATGCAGTCTGAAGTCCACCCAGTCCAGAACTTCACCGGAGAAAGCTGGAAAATTACACAACACTTACTCTTATGGACAAGTAAAAATAGACAAAACACACGTGGGAATTAGGAGAACAAGACAATTAAGGTGATACAATATTACATTTGAGTTTTGAGGTGTTAAATGCAAGGCTACAGAAACTTTACTGAGCTGTGTTTCTAAGATTACAGGCTTACAGATTACATAACGAAGCACAACAATGATATCAACTAAACTATCTACTAAAATGTACTACTAAGCACGATGGAATTTGGTTGTTGACGACAGCCTTAAGATAGATGTGAAAAGGAGAAAATGCATTCCTTAGTGCTCCCTCGCATACACTATCCGCGCTCACATGCTGCAACTGGTGTTTTTAAAAACACAGAAAACATCCACAGACCAAACTGGCTGCATTGTTTTACAATGGAATACGGTTAAGGTTTTTAAAAATAACACTAAGATATTAATCTGTACTGTTGGAGAGCTGATAAGAGAACCTGAGTCACATCTACGCAACAGACAAGATGAACTCAGAATCCTGCAAACTAGGATAGCATTTAAAATAACGCAACAAGTGAAAAATCACCTGGCGCCACAAAATCACTAGAAAGATGGCTACACATAACAGTTTTGTGTATTACAGCCTATTATTTCTCATAATCTGCCAACAGCCCGTCTCCTCCATCCATGTTTACGTTTCTCAAAAGTCCTGGGGTTTGTCATGAAAAAACAACGTCATGAATGGAGACGAAAAGCAGGAAGCAACATGAGCACATAGACAGCTGACAGGCACAAGCATGCCAGCCCTAAGGCTGTTTATGTGAGAATCATGACCGCCGAAACAGCTAAGTAAGTAAAAAAGTTTCCGTAAACACTTTAAAAATGCAGGATTGTGTTTGCTCATAATTGAAGTATCCTTTCTGATTCACAAAGCAACATTTTAACTAAATATGGATTAAAGCTGAGCTTATTGGATGAAAAACACACTTAATGAAAGAGTGTAGCACAGATATTTCAGAATAAGTAAATAAGGAAATTAATCTAATCAGTGGAGTCATTCAAAGGGGGTGCTGTGTCACATTTTGATCCCTGATAGTTATAGTTACCATAACTTGTGTGTTTTGCCTGAAGGAAAACGTTTACCTACTGTCTGTGATGGCTTCAAATTCAGGTCACTTTACATATATATGGTTTTATGATCGATCAAACTAATGGTGTACTAACCTCTGCAGGTAAAACAAATAAGTTGAAGTCTTGTAGAAATTTGCAGACTTTTTACTCATCTGTGGTAGTAAAAAATATATATTTGCTGACATTTTACAGGAAATCCTAAAATAAAAAATGATAATATAAGTCAAATTTCACAGAGGGTATGAACAACACACAGCTCTGTGTAAATGTTAATTTGTATTGAATTAAGTTTTATTACATAATATTTTGTTTAGTTAGACAAAACTTATCTACTTTGCTAGGTTATATATTTTGTACATTTCTTTTGTTGCACAATTGACAGTAATATCTCACAGGAGGAGAATGCAGTAAGCTGATCAATCCCTTTAATATTGCAATTTCACAGCAGTACATTCCTTCAACTCAAAATGGATATGCAAGAAAATAACCTACACGCTTTTCTTTTTTTTCTTCTTTGATGTACACGTCCAGCGATTTCATGACATGCCCTTGATTTTGGTCCACTGTCGGTCAGTCACCTCTGCCCTGCTTTTCTGTGAGCTCCACAGCTGCACTCGGCTGCTGATCTCACAGGAATATGAACTTTTTTAAACACGGAGGCTTCTCCAGACTCAAACCTAGCTTTTGCAGATCTTTTCCTCAAACATCGATTAGGAGGCTCAAATATATCTGCAGTAAAACTGGTGGTCTATCAACACCAGGTCAACCTCTACATACCAGACTAGTCTGGCTCCTGAAAACTCCCTTGTTCCATCAACATAAAAAAACAATGGCAGTTGTTCCACACTTTCAGGCACTTTCCACTAACCATGCCAACAACATAGGGAAGAACATAATAGAGGGAAATACAGTATTACATGAAAGGGAAGGGGGGATCCTTACATCATCAACAGGCAACTTAAAATGTCTTCCTGTGGAAGTCTCTTTTAAGTTGGCTTATATTTAAAGCTGCAGACATTTTAAGACAACATTATAACCACACCATCTGAAAACGCTTTTTATGCATTAAGAACGTAAAACTGTTCCTATTCTGAATTCAGGCTTTGAAGGGGTTTTTTTCTCTGCTCATTAATACTGATCACAACATTCTGATTAGTGTATGCTCTGGTTGCATTTACCAGTAAAGATGCATCTAAATGAAGGGCACTGCCTTCTGCCTAATTTGGAAAATTAATTCCAAGTTCAGCTCTATTCTGTAACATTACAAACAGTTCACATGGCTTCAGAGAAAAAAAGGAACTCGGCATTTTCACTACTGCTTTACCCCAACTATGATCCTACAAACATCACATATCACACTGATCTTGGATGGCCATGTCAGTTTAAATAATACTGCAGCTGCATGATCACTTCCACTGATTCATGAGAATATCACGACTACTGATCCTAAAATAGGCCGGGTTCTCACTGTATGGAACACATTCTGAGTTACTAATGCTCTAATCCTAAATACACCCACTGTTAATCTGTAAACTCAAATTATATGTACAATACAATGCAGTAAAGTGTGGACTTGGCAGCTTGTATGCACTGCGCAAATTTTAACACTGATTGAGCTGAACAGGGCGCATGGATAAGCCCCTTTAATGACAGGGCTGCTGGAGCTAAGCCATTCTTGTCCATTGTATATGGTCAGATTTTGCAAGGTTGGGTACAGGATGATATGACATGCACCAGGAGGCTATCTTTACTTGCGAAACCTGCCCCGCCCTTTATCACTCCAAGCAACGAAACACTAATACTTATCGAAAACTAAAGGCAGCTGCAGTGAAACAGTACGAATTTAAATACTTAACAACTGAAAGCTGTATTTAGAAAACAACGACATAACAGTGCTAGATTTAGTATCGGGACTCTCAAAACACCCTTAAGTACCAAAAATACAGCAACGTATATGGTCAATGGTGAACAAGTTAAACTTCAAGTCTATATCTTACCAAACAACACTACTAATAGTATCGTTTCTTACAAAATACAAAACTTTTTTAAGCTATTCTTTAAACTAATCTCCCTTCTGGACGTTGCTTTAAGTTAGCCTCTAGTTAGCTCTAAAAATTAGCGAAGTAGCCACAGCCCCAAAAGTAAAAAAGTTAGAACAACAGTAAAACGGGAAAGCCTCAGTGTGAACTCACCTTAAGTTGATTTGTCGCTCCTTAAAATGTAGACTTAACTGAAGAGAGGTTCGTCTTGGTGATGCCAAGTTAGAAATCTTTTCTACGTTTATCTACCCAGCAGCGGCACCATGGAACGACTGACTGATGGTGTGACACAACTTTCGGTTACCCCAATCGAGGTAGGCTATTTCCGGTGACGAATTTCAACATAAAACTACCAAATGGAAATTTTACGTTGTAAAGATCTTTTTTAGGAAGGCAGCTCAATTGATTTTTTTCCCCTACAGTACAATACTAATACTAATACTAATAACAATAGCAATAACAACAACAACAACAACAATAATAATAATAATAATAATAATAATAATAATAATAATAATAATAATAAATGACAATAGGATCACAATCTACAATTTCTGAACAATCTTCAATTTCTGAAGTTTTACCAATACTGCAATTGGACACATGCACTAATTACACATTTCTAGTTTACAAAAAATTCCCTAATAGTAGGCTACAGATCCACCTTAACCAAAACCTATTTTAATTGCATTTTAATTTTAGAATTTTGATTACAAGTACAAAAGGAAGATAGATATAAATGCTAGGCTTCAGCCTGCACCTTATTGTTTAGTGATTTTTGTTGTATTATGTTCATTTTTTTCCTTGATTATTTTTTAAATAACCAATTAAATAAATTCCCCTTTATTTATTTACTAGATTAATTACATTTTGCTTTTTTAAGTGTTTACACAACCAATAAATTTAAAAAAACTCTGAATTGTTTCAGCTTCGTCATATTTACGATAAATATTTTTTGTTGCTTGGGTCAGCAGCAGAATACCCAGGAAAGTGAGTTATTTAGAAAAACTAAGGTATGACAGCAAAAGGACATTTGTTACATTTATGTATCTCTTGTCATTTTAACCAATTGTTACAGCATCCTAGTTTTTTTTTTAGGATTTCAGTTTGTCTCCTTCAGAATTTGTCCAGCACTTTGAAAGGGCAGGCAAGTACCAGGCTTTTATTTTGAAATAACAAAATTTCTACCAGTGGTAAAGTTCAGACTACCTTTATGCAAAATTTAAAGAGACGCACTACTGACATAACTTGCCAGATTTGTTTGTTTGTTTGGGCTGCAGAGGTTCAGAGGTCAGTTTTAACCTAAATTTATTTTTAATTTAGACAAGAAGTTTAATTTTAAACTACTCTGAGAACAGCTGAGACTATTCTAAAACCTATGTCTCAGACATACCTAAATATAAAACAGACTGACATCCAAATCTGTTTCAGACCTGGGCCTTTTAGGGAATCTTTTTTAATTTACAGATTAACCTGTTATGAGTCCTAATATGAACCATTCCTGCTCCACATGCAACCTTAAGACAATCTCTTAAATATTTGTGAAGAGTCAGCATTGACTTCAAAGTTTTCACTGCGTATGCTGCATCTACCATTTCATTAAATATTTTAATATTTTGATGAGGGACTTGAACCTTCTTACAATAGCGTAACATGACGAGTTTAGCAAACAAATGACACAAAAAAGTAGTTGATGTTAGAGCCACAGTGGTGTCAGAGTTCATTTAAAGGTTAAACAACAGAAAATAAGGCATGCTGTCAGCTGTAAACATACATATAACCAACTCATTTACCCCTGTACAAATAAACATGTAAGCAAAAATGACTCAGCGAATACATTTTCCTTTATAAGGACATTAAAGGTCCAGACCCTTTATTACAAACCTTCACCCTACAAATAGATTACTCCTGAAAAAAACAGCAACAAATAATTCTGAATCTGACATATCTGTTTAATCCATTTAATTAATGCATACTTTAACTACAAGACATTCTTGGTTTCTATTTTATCACTTGGTTTAAAATCTCTCAGAAATGTGAATAAACCTGATTCTATACAATTTAAAGGGCCGGTTTATCCACATTTTGACCAAAAATCAATATGACATTCAGTTTTTCTTGGATGGAAGAAAGAAATTGTAAAGGCACAATGAATTATCCTATAAAATTAAGTACAAGACAAACTTTTTCATGCCATATAAATATCATAAACTGCTCTGTTGTGATCACAATAAAGACAACCAGCAGTGGGATCACAGACACAGGTTTACTCAGTTCCTTTAACTGACAGAATTTCCCCAATCTCTCTCCAATGTTAGTTACACAGGTGGATGTGTAACTTATGTCGTATTTGCTTTGGGGATATTTTTGGTGGGGGGATCACAAACAAGCACATTTACGCTTTAAGAGCTTGATCTGTTGCTCTGCATGTCATTACCAGCTCCACCCGGCAAGGATTAAACCAGAAGTGTTGGTGGAAGTGGGAGTTGAGTCTTTTATTGACAAAAAACAGTCATGCAGACTTTGCTGCTACGGTAACACAAAGACAAAGATAATTTGCTTTTAGAGATTGACCTCTTGTGAATTTAAAATCCACAGATTCATTAATTAAAGACTTTAGGGTGAAAACATCAACATTTTTCTATTATTTCTAAAAGAAAACTAAATTGAAAACATATATAACGTTAGAAAAATCTAATTACTTTTTTGTGTTTTTGATTTAGCAAACATTAGGCGTTTCCAGTATATTTCACACAACAAACATGTTTATTTCTCAAGGCTAAGATTCTGTGTTGGAATCAAAAAGTCACTTTAATCCTGATTAGGTTACAGAAAACCTCTTTTTTTCATTCAGTAATCTGACACTTTAAATGATCCGACACAAGCTAATAATTAATAAGGAAATTAGTTTTAAAATATCACAACTATTTTTTCTATTCAACCCCATTTGAGTGCAATAAAAATTTGTTTTTTTACTGATAAAAAAGTGCTTCAATACTTCAGTGATAGGAGGTTCATACATTCCAAATACATTTGATTTTCAAGATTTAAGATTAGAAATCAGAAATGATCCCAAATGAAAATAAAAACTTGGCATTATAACAATTATAATAAATAAACCCCAAATAAAAAATGAAGCTGTAATGCTGAATACAATCAATGTTAAACAAACCTTTGCATGAGAATTTAAAAACAGAATTCAGTGACACAATTCTGCACACTGAATCTTAAATCTTTATACCATTTGCATTATTTAAAGCTCTTTTCACTCTAAGTTTAGCATTTAATCTTCATACATCATGTCCTCCTATTAGCAACTTTAAGGTTGATCAAGTTTACGTGCCAGCAGTCGATAACCATGCGTAGTATTATGAATTTACTTGACGTGACCTTCAGTGTCATCAGTATTTCTACTATTTTATATGGATTCAAACAGTCACAAACTCCACTTTTCAAACATTGATTTTTCTCCTCTTAAACTGTAGAGTTTTTGTTGTTTGTGCCAAAGTCGCAACAAAACCAAGGAGAGAAAGTCGTCCTTCAGTGGAGTTTTGTTAAAAAGTGTGTGGTCCTTTTTTTATTCCTCTAACCCGCAGGACAGAACAAGAAGTCATTATGTAGCACCTTATTTCCATGTAGCTGTAGTAGGGCGAACACCAGCACTCCCCTTTGTGCCCTTTGAACCCAGCAGCTGACCCGAGCGGCTCCGCAGGTCACGCTCAGCGTTCTCGCTCTGCGCCTGCTCCTCGTCATACCTGATGACACACAAACAGAGAGCCAATAGTGTGAGTTCTAGTTTCCTCTTCTGTTTGCATTAACGTAGAGTGTAGGAACAAAGAGCTGAACTCAGACAAACGCCACATGGTAGCAAACCCCTAACATAGGCCTTCGATAGCTCAGCTGGTAGAGCGGAGGACTGTAGTGGAAAAAACAGACATCCTTAGGTCGCTGGTTCAAATCCGGCTCGAAGGACTGTATATTTTTATTTTTTAACATAAAAAAACCAAGTATCACAACTAAAATGACCTGGTTGTTGACAGGTTTTCTCAAAATACGAGCATTTACTTTAATCTAGTATTTTAAAGATGCCTAAAGTAACCACAACAAAGCAACACCCTGCAAACTGAGCGACTGAAGTGTTTTCTTGTTTGATGGTTTAATTGAAGAGAGTCTTTGATTTGTAATTGATGCCAGACAGAGCTTCTAGATTAAAATCACTTTTCGGATAAGGGTTTCAAACCTTCAAACGGATAAAGTTTCAGGACACCAAACTGAGAGCAACTTTAAACTCGATGCAAAGCAATATATAATTAGTTTAATCCACCATATAAAACCCACCACCACCAAACTCGCTTCTTCAAGCTAGATGAGAGTTTCCTAACACCTACATCCTTCCTCCCTACTAACCGAGCTATCAGAGGCCTCCGCAGTGAGAACAGCTGTGAAAGCAAACGTCATGTTGATATTTTTATCTCCCATGTGGCAGACTAAATTTGCTGAGGGGATCTGAATATGACCGATAGTTAGGAATGCCACTTGCAGGACTTGATAGTTTCCCAGAGCTTCTCTAGGCGGACTGCGGTTCCAGCGGCAGTCTGGGATCTCCCCGTTGGGCGCGACGATGTTGAGCGTGTCGTTGATGAGGTTGTATTTGAGTATTCGGTCATTCGCTGTGCTGGAGGTCAGCGATGGGGAGGCATTGACCTGTGGAGCATAAAAACATCAACATTAGAAGTGAAAGGCTGAGGAATGCACACGGAGATCCATGTTTTGTGTATCTATAAACACATTATTAATGGAGAGATTAATAATGCAATCTAAACAGGTATCGTTTTATTTCTTCCTGTTCCTAAACATAATGTGGAAGGAAATGTTGCTGCTAATGTGCATTAACAGCCGTATGAATAAACATGCATCAAACAGACACTTAGATAACGAGATAAGAAGCAACAATAACAATAAAACAATTGACAAAAATCCATTCTTTAAATGGTTTAATAATCAGATGTAAACACGTTTCATGAAACTAAATGTCTGTTAGTGAGGTTTGCATATGTATTTTAATAACATAATGTAGAATGCTGCAGGAGCGGTGAACAGAAAACGCCCCTCTGACTGGGTTTCTGGAACGTGTTCGTCACAGAGGAACATTTCTGTCCCACAACCAACTTTGCGTTGCCCAGAATAGATCAGATTGGTGTCTGTTAACAGAAATAGTTCAGACCTAACCTGGAAACATTGTACAGCTGTCAAAATGAGTGCTGTAACGTTTGAGAACAAGTTTTGGTATAAAGGAGGGATACATTCCTTTTTATATTTTCCTGAAAGCACTCGTATAAAACTACATTTCTCAATTGCTTTCTAGAATTTCCACATTTCTGGTTTCTAATATAATCATAATAATGTGTCTGTGTCTCGTTAAATTACTCACCTCAATAAGCCATGGCTTCAGCTTGTCATCAATAATGATATCATACCCGTAGCACTCAAAACAGTGCTTGTCATTGTTCATCACAGGCTACGAGGAAGAAAAACCAGACACCAAATTAGGAAAAAAGAACAGATCTTCAAGTGATCTGACAATGTTGGAAAGTCTTTAATGCAATGCTCACTGACTCATCGTCAAAAGGATATTAGCAAGCAGTTAGCACACTAAGTAACCTCTGTGTTTTAGCCTTCAGAGGAAGTGAGTAAGATCACTTAGGAGAAAGGAGAAGCGTGCATTACGTTGTTGTTCTAAAAACAAAGACACACAGGTGGTTTGACAGCTATTTATTTCACAGCGTGAGTCCGATAACATCAAAACGCCTTGTGATCAACCCACAGACTTCATCAGTGTCACTGTTCTGATCCACCACATGAAGCAGGTGTTCTTAGGGAAAACTCTGCTGCATGAGCTCAACTTCAACACTTTAACACTTTTATCCAAGTTTCTTCTTTTTTTTCATTTACGCCCCATTTATTATGAGATGTTTATTCCAGGAAAGTTATACACATCTAACAATACTGAAATTCTTACAGTAAAGTACAATAATTTGACTATTCTTGTATTTATTCATTAGGAACAAAATGATCTCATGAACTTACTGCTACAGCCTTCAGAGACTGCACCACAATCCAGTGGATCTGGTCAAACAGGCGGTTGGTCACCTCCTTTCCTCTGGTGCTCTCCAGGTACAACCGGAGGTTACTGACTGTCCACTTCCCGCCGTGAACGTGGTTGTAGTCATCCTGCAGAAAAGAACGCAGTCAAACTGAATATGGAATGTTTTTTTTTTTTTTGCAACAATTCACATAAAAAAAGAGGCACATTTAACATTTAATCCTTTAAAGGGCACTGAACATGTCAAACCTTGAGTGTTAATGGGGGATTTTTGATTCACGTTCTTCAAACTTCTGTAAAGTTGGGTTTTTTTATAGCTTTTTCTTACTTATATTATTTACTTTTTTATATTTGTAACTTTTTACATTTTTATTTTACTTTTGTAACTTTATAAGTTTTTGTCAAGTACATTTTCTTTTTTTACTTTTAATAAACTCTTTTCTAACTTGTATTTTTCCTAATTTGCTTTTATAAAAACTTGTTTTTAAAGTTTCCAGTTCAGGCTGCAAATTAAGAGCTCTGTGCACGTGATCAGATAGGGTCACTTGCACTATAAGGGCTTATGAAAAAGACTTCATCCAACTGAGGCTGTTCAAGAAGCTATCTACAACAGGTAATGGAGCAATTGTTTGTAACTTTTACACAGAAAGACTCCAAGTTCTCCTAAAAGTTCATTATAAAGAAAAAAAAATTCTTGTTAAATTTAAATTAAAGGGGCGGGGCCCAACATGAACAAACTTAAGTATTCAGCCTATAATTAAATACATATCAATGTGTCTGCTGAGTATTTAAAAGTAGAGTGAGACTTCAAAATGTAACAATCAGTTTGATAAACTGCTGATGTTGAGTTTGTAGAGAAACAGTTTTTACCACATAATGCAGGTCAACATTTATACAGGTGAGTTTTAAGCAGGAAAACAGGTTTGGGTGATGCAAATAGATTTCAACTCACCCCGTGTTTTTGTATGGCCACATTAGTGAGGTGAACAAACATGTTGTCCAGTTCACTGGTGCTGGGTGTATATTTCACTGTGCAGAACCTGCAGAAACCCAGCTTGTACCTAGACCAATAGAGTATGAAAGAATACAACTGTTATACCTGTGGAATAAAGGCTTTATTATTAATTAAATCTAATGCATAACTAATAATTACATATGTTTCCTGAGTGAATAACTTATGACAAAGCATAATGTATCCACAATTCTAGTTCTTTATGCTTACATGTAGCATTTAAGAGGCCGGTATGTTGTAACCAGAACATAAAGACGAAGGTCAAACTTCTTTCCTCCAATCAGCAGAGGATTGTCGATGTACAGAGAGATTACATAAGCCTCTTTCCCACTGGATGCTGCCACAAACCTGGGAGCAAGATGAAACATTTTTGAGCACGCCATATTTGAAACCTAAGCATGTAACATGGAATTATTAAGTTTATATCCGTAAAAGTTACGTCTTTTCTGACTTACGTCGAGGTGCGGCTGTCTCTTGACCACTTTTTAATCTGAGACAGCTTGTTGATAAGGAAGATGCCTTTGCCCTGGGCCTTCCCGCAAGGCTTCATGATCCAGGTGCTGGATGGATTCTTGCGAAACTCCTCCACAAATAGATTGTAATCAGCAGGGAGCATGAACGTCACAGGCACAAAATCTGCAGAGAAAAAGTAAATTGTTTAGTTTGCTATTTAACATTATTAAGAGAAAGATAAGAGTGTAAATTTTGCCTGTCTACACCAAAAAGTACCTAAATAAATGTATTTTCCATTCTCGTCCTTCTCTGCAAGCGGACTGCTTTCCTTTTCCAGCTCCTTGCGGTAGCGTTTGATGTTCTTGATCATCAGGTCCTTTCTGGTCAGCTCGTAATGGTTGGGGAAGTGGTTAACCATCTGCTCATCTGACAGACGGTAGCCAGTGTCCACGCTGAACACGGTCCTGATGGTCTGGATGCTCATCCTAAATGATGGTACAGAAAGATTTGTATTAGCATTCAATCTGCAGTGTGTGTGTGTGTGGGGAAGGATTGTCTGCTTAACTAACTTCATTTTAGATTAAAAGTACAAGTGTTGGGTAGAAAACTTTATATTTTTAATAACTACTTTTTATATTTTTTCTCTTTTAAGACCAAAAATTCCAGTTTTACTCAAATAAAAGTATTAAATCACTATTTATTCTTTGTTTAACTCCTCTGGGTTTTTATGTTTAAGTGCAAGTTACTTGATTTATAACCTACCAGTAGAAATTCCAGTCTTCGTTCTCTGTTACTTGAATCCATTCTCTTTTCTCAAAGTTATTGACGAGGACTGATTTCTCAATATCTGTCACCCACTTCACCTTACCGGCCATCGTGCCTCCCACTAAAGAGCACAAAACAACAGGTAAACAACATAAACAAATAAGAATGATGCTCCTAGACATTTTCTTTCAGTAAATTTGCACCAAAGCACGTCTGATCGCCTCTAAGATTAATATCAAGTAAGCTACCTGCAAATCAGAGTCAAGAAACAGCCTGTCATCAGCATCTGCTGGTCAGACCGTTAGCAGGCTGCTGGATCCTCCCCGGACTGCTGCAGAGGCTGGGCGGCCATCATCATCCCGTCAAGCGTGAACTCTCATCCGACCAATGTTAAAGGAGCCCACAAACAAGCAGTTGGTTAGCTGAAACCGACAGCTAAAACCTACGACTAAACACCGTGTTGATGTTAGCTGGTTTACTACTAGCATGCGCGATGATAAAACCGGGCTACGTGAAGACAACGCCCATGACGGTCAAACTAAAACAATACAACACTGTGTTATTAAAACGTAATAACATCTGTATTACTTCAATACACCTAGATTCATTTAAACATTTCACAATGAAATGTTTTAAAAACTAAAATATGTCGTTACGTTAGGAGCTCTTCCGGGAGAATAACCTAGCAACGGAGGACGCAGTGATGTCAGAGCAGGGTGTCATTACCGCAGATTACCAGAAGGGGTCAGTATTGAACAACGTGTTGGTTTTTACCTGTTTACATTATGTTTGGGATGATTAGATTAGACAGATATTTTTATAATTCCTTGCAGGAAATTAATTTGTTACAGCAGCACAATTAAACAAATTACAACAAAAACAACCAATCAGTGAGGCTCTCAATGTGATTTCCGTAGGAGTAACAAAATAATGACTGAGCCATAATTTTACAATAAGTAATTTAAAAATAAAAAAAAGGTTGATTTGTTCTAAAATGAATGAGGACACATGTCTAATGTACCATGCAATATTTAATTCTTTTTCATGTTTTTCTTCTAGAGAACAATACTTTTTGTTCAACTAATTGACATTTTCAATGTATTATATGTATTGTAGTATATGCACTGCTCCTGTAAAGCTCTTTTGTGCAGCCCTAGCTGTTTAAAAAGTGCTGTCTAAATAAAATTGACATCTCAAAAGCTAAAATATTACCCAAACTGCAACCCAAAATCCCAGATGAATTAAAGAGGGAGAGAAGTGAATGTAGAGATGCAAAGTAGAGAGAGAGGAAGAGGAAGTTTAGGCCATTGCTTCCATTGATTATAATGGGGATGTGAGAACTGAGGAATGTAAATACTTTAGCGTTCACCTGTGCGAGTCAGAGCCAGTGATCGTCAAAAGTTGAACAAGCCGATAAAGAAGGCTGGCTCTGTTCTGGGGACTTTGGAGCCTCTAGATTATTGGACATAGGATGATGCTTCATAAAATGGAGATTTTGTTGGACTACCTTGAAAATCCTCTTCACAAAACAATAATTCAGCAAGTGTGTCTTCAGTCAGAGGTTTCTTCAGATCTCATGCAACACAAACAGCTAAAGAAAAACCTTCCTGCCCACAGCTAACCTGCTGTAATAAAGACGTGTTGAACACCCTTAAACAAGTTAATAAAACATTTCATATCTGGGATTACTGAAGTTATTTTGGTTTTGATTTGATTGATTAATTTCTATAATTTTCTTTAGTTTTGTTGCATTTTTTTACACATATTAATAACATTAAAAAGAAAAAGAAGGTATAGTTATGAATATGAAACAAAACAAATTACATCTTGAATGATGGCCGAATCATAGGCCTATTTGTTGGATTACCTGGTAATAAAAAATACATAATTTCAACTTATCTAGAGAAAAAGAAATGTAATAATAACATAGGTACAAATATTACATTAATTTGTGATATAAAAGCAATATAAAATAAATCAAAATACAATAAAATAAGATTATAAAAGAACATAATCAAAGTGTCCTGCATAACCCAAACTAAAAACTTGGAAAAAATATGGATCTTCAACAGACTTGACAAATAGCCACCTAAATTGGTGAAAAATGCTTTTAATTTCGGCATCTTTCCACAACAATAAAGACACAATGACAAATTAATAATTTGAAGAAAGTTATTAAAAAGTTCTAAATGATACATATAAAATAAAAAAATTATTGTTTTATTAAATAAAAGTTAATAAACAAAGTCTATTGATGTTTATTTACATGAATTTAAAAATAGTTATATTCTGGTGGTTCTGTCGCCCCCTGGTGGTCTTTCTTGGCAGGAGCAGGTAAAGGCGTGGCTAAACTGTATTTGCGGTAGTTACCTGAAAGCAACGAGATTAAAGGACGCTGCTGTGAGTTCTAACTTATTTCGATGATTAATTTCATTCTATCATTAACTATCAGGGTTAATTATAATGTATTTATTTGTGTTACAGGGCGGCGTCCTCCATAATCTACACAAAAGGTAGATTTACTTTCTTTTTTACCCTGCATGCACCTGTTTATTTCTCTGTCAGGGCGTGGGGCGTTCATGTTCGATCAATATGAAACTAAATATTATTTCAGCATAATTTACTTTTCGCGATTATTATTACCGGTATTTTGATTAAATTATAAATAAATGCAGGGTTTGTGTCTAATCCAACATGAACGTTCTTTGAAACGACCTTTGTTTGCTTTGGGTGAAGGATGACTTTATCTTTTTGTTTTGACAATATGGAAAACTCCTGTGGGCAATAATACATTAGTTGATGCTCAAACCTTAATACATGTTAGTTGTATTTTTAAGGTTTAAACTCACAGCTAGACCTTTTACTTCAAATTACTGTAAAAAAAAAAAAAAAAAGCCCTGTAAATGCACTAAAGCCATACATTTACATGCAGGAACATTAGTTTAGTCTACTTCTCAAAAATTGTAAACAGGCAAATAATTGACATTTTATGAGAGATCATCACAAGTCACTTTATTTTTTCTTTTTACTGGGGATAAAAAGGCCGTTTGGTTGATTTGAGTTATGGAAATGTGACATTTGCATTAAGGGATGTGAGTACAATAGATATGATCTCAGGTCAGGTGCTTGTAGGTTACAAACCTACAAACAAGTAGATATAAAGACAAATTAGAGCGACTGTTGTACGAAGAAAATAGTCCTAAAAATGAAGAAGTGAAAGATAATTCACCAGAAGGATGATGTCACCTCTTTTTTTTTAACCTGGACTTTTTTCCTGGATAAAAGCGCCACCTATCCTGGTCACATGATTTAATATTTACACAACCTGTTTATGAACGTTAAGAGTCAGACAGAGATACAACAGAAGCGCACACAGTCCTCATTTGCTCTGTGTAGCTCGTGTAGTATTTTTTTGTACTTTTAAAAATGAAAACTGTACATATTTATGTCAGGAACCACAATGGTGGAGCAGAGAAGACGCCCAAATCATGTGGTGATCCTCCAGGCTGGACCTGGAGGGGTGGACACCAACGGCCTGATTGACATGAACCTCAGGTACAGTTCAGACCTTCTCTGCTTCAGTTACTAGCAAAAACAAAACAGCTTATGCAGATTGAGCCTCAGGCAAACACATCATGAGGGACAGGTTGTACCAACAAAAAACACCATCCAAAAGAAGAGAATGTTTAAAGAATCATATCTGGGATAGGTTTTAACTCCCACAGCATGATGGATTATGTCCTGTTCTTCCTTAAGGATCAGGGACAGGGATGCAAGAGTCTTTGGTCACCAGTTGGCTGTAATCGGAGACCAGTTAGACTGGGAGTGGACTAGGAGAGATCCAAACTGGCTACCTTTACAGCTGCTGAGACCTGCCCAGACCCTGACTCGAACCATCTACCGGTACATATACATCTATAATCACGTTAAACACTTCTTTTGTTGGTTGTAAACTGCTGTTATGTCCTTACAGGGATATTCACAATCATTTATGGGGATTTCAGGGCCTGTTTGCTGCACTGAAGGCCTGGATTCCTGTCCACCAGAGAGCTGAGGCTTTAACAGCCTGGGTAACTCTCTTCCTCTAATCTACATATCTGGATTGAATATTGTGATCGGAATGTAGATTTTGCTCTTTTTTGTGAAAAATGAGTAAAAGCATCCGTTTTTTCTTTTTCCAGGTGTCCAGTTTCAAACCAGTGACCTGCCCTGGCTGGACCAGAGGAGCACTTGTGACTGTTGCACTGTTGGCTGCATCCAGCATTTTCAGTGCACTTTGGATGGAAGGGAAAATCTAAAGAGGCCACAAGCAAGCATTAATATGTTTGTCAAAAAAAAAACAAAAAAAAAAGTTTGCAAATGAGTGAAAATTACTTGCTGATTTTGTTTCTGCTGTTTACTCTGACTTCTCTTTTTTTATACTATTTTAAAAAGCGGTATTGAAGTTGGCAGTGAAGGCTGTGTGCAACTTCCTGGGTAACATAAATAAAAACAGAAGTGCAAAATTCATCAAGGCAGCAGGGGGTTGGTTAAATCAGTTTTACAAAGTTGCCTGAAAGGTCTGTTAGATTTTTGTAGCAGAGGAAGTTGCTTCACAGTTGTATTATTGTCAAAAAGAAAAGCAAGTTTCTCATGACTGGACTGTTGCAGGCCTGCAGTCTTTTTGTAGTTTCTTACTGGTTTAAGAGGCCATGATTTTTTAAAAATATGTAGCTTTGCTTATGATAAAATGAAGGGAGCTGGACTTTCTGTTGCAAATTGGATAATGCTTTTTTCATGCAATGCGAATAAACATAATGACAAAATCTGACTGCCTGATTCATCTTTTAAAATCTTTAATTAAACAATGAGTTATTAAAATAAAAAATACAATATCCAAAGTTCCTAAAGTAAAATGTAATTCACTAGAGTCCTGATTTCACTCAATATTTGCTGTGACTTCTATGCGAGTGTACGTTTGAAAGGCCTTCCTGTTGCACTTCTGAAGCGTGGCACCCAGCTGCCTCCCAGGTCCCACCTCGTACGTTTCAGGGAAACTCTTCCCCTGCATCCTCTCGTAGATCTCATGCAGAGTTTGTTCCCACTTCACAGGTGACGTCAGCTGCTTGACCAGCTGTCGGCGCAAGTGGCTTTCGCTCATGTAGCGTTTACCGTCCACGTTGGAGTAGACGTTGATCTCTGGACGCCGCACCTGAACCAAAACGATACTTAAATGTAAATGTACCACGTACGTGTAAAATTATCAGTCTGGATTAAAATAAATAAATACCAAAGGAGATTTAAAGTTACAAAGTGATCTCTCTTTATGAGATGCCAGCTGACTGACCTCCACCTGTCTGAGCACCTCTCTGAGGGGCTCGGTAGCTATCTCCATCAGCTCAGTATGGAAAGCACCACTGACAGGTAAAGGTTTGGTCCTCTTGAACTGTAAACGCTGTGAGTTCTGCTGGAGGAAGTCTAGAGCCTGAAAACACAACACAACTCTAATCAAATCAATATCACAAGCTTTGGAGCTCTATTAGCTGATGTAGTCATGCTTCATACCTGCTGATGCCCTGCAATGACCCTGCCATCAGGGAATAAATAGTTGGCCACAGAACAAACGGGCTCCTGGATCCCCAGACTCCTGCAGTGCTCTTTAGCCTGCAGACAGGCATATTTATACTTCGCCTGAGGCTTACCAATAACTGACAGCATCCCACTGGGAACCAGTTCAGATGCTTTCTGCATGGCCTCTGCACGCACCTTCACTGCATAAAGAGCTAGAACATCAGAAGTAAAGAAAAGAGACTGTTAGTGGTGGAAAACTCTTTTGTCACCTGATATTGCGACTATAAAACCCCAATTGTAAAACAAAACACAAAGCTATTTGCTCTACGTTCTATCTATAATCAAATTAATGTAATGTTTACCTTCTGAAAAGTTCATGGCACCAGAAAAGACAAGAGCAGCAAATTCACCAACACTAAAACCTGCAGCAGCAACACAGGACTCAATGGCCTGTTGATTTTGGGAGAGAAAAAATCCAAACGTTACTGGCAGCTCTCCTCTAAAATGTTACGATTCTGAATCACATTAAAAACAAATAACAGTTTTTGGCTGGTGGCAGATAGAAAATGTATTACTTCTTCATTTGTTTATTTTAGGGTCTCAAATTGTCCTCCTTAAGTTCATCCATACAACTTAAAAATGGGCACTGCTTCTTACTCAGATTTCAAATAGTTTTTTAGGGGGGGAAAGCACAAATATATTATGTGAATGTGAGAAACTGTCATTTGAGACACTTAATGTTAATTTTCTAGCTGAAATACGCTTTAACAGCTGGTTATGAGTGATGCAACAGAGACCTTCGGGTTTTCATGGTGCAGCTTCTCCACAGCAGCCAGAGAGGAGACGAACACCGCCGGCTGACAGTGAACCGTCTTCTGCAGCTCTTCCTCGGGTCCCTCCAGGCACAAGGAGAGGAGATCGTAACCGAGAATGTTCCGGGCAGCAGAGAACATTTCACTCACGTTCGGGTACTTCAGGAGACCTCTGCACATGCCCACAAACTGGCTACCCTGCCCGGGGAAAAGGAGCACGGAGCAAGCGCTGGGGTCTTTTTTAGGTCTCTGCTTCGGGGCTGCGGGGGTTTGGCTGTCCGGGAGAGGATCCGATGAACCGGGCAGCTGGGTTGACAGTCTCCGGCTCACCGAGACCAGAGACACGACCTTCCCTCTGGAGGCTGTTGCCATGCTAAAAGCGTTTGAAGCTAACATGTTAGCTGTCGAGGATAACGTGAGCTGCTCCCACCTAACAATTTTTAAATTGCTAAATAAAACAATCCTGGATAAAGTGTTGAGGGGATAAATATAGTTAACTTAGTCCAAACTGGACTCTGTTCTCCAATCGGCATGACTGCTCAGTGGAAGCCGCCATGTTGACTGTAGTCTGCTCCAAGATTTATTTTGTTTCCGGTTGAAATGAAGTCGTTCTTGCGCTGCAGCGCCACCTCTGGCCAAGAAATGTAATGACATGTATTTTATCATTATGACAAACATAATTTGAGTCAACAGTTCACAAAAAACAATGAATTAATGAGTGACCTTAATTTCTACACATCAAATATATGTTAAGGCATCTTTTGCATGGTATTTGACTGAATATAAAAACATATGATTAACCCTTTAAAGATTACTGCACTCACTGAAATTGCAGTTAAATTGTAAATTGCAGTTAAAGTTTTAACTATTGTTATTGGGGGCTCGGAGATGCTGCTTTATTTTTCATAGGACTTGGTTCCTGTTCACACTGCCAAAGGTACCAAACGCTGCTTCAATGTTACTACTTGACAAAAAAAAATTGACTTTTTTTTTCTCAATAATCTATTTTTTCTGATAACATGGAAAGCAATAATAATTTCTATAAAAATTCATTAGTTTGTTGCAAATGACAAAAATGACACAAACGTTGTTTTATCCACTAGTAAACTTTAATGAACAAACACAAAATTTCTGTGAATCCTAATCAGATGTGGCTTTCTTTCTTTATTTCTCATTGCTTTATCAACATCATACTACATCTTAGCACACAATTCAAAATATAAATATGGTACAGTGTTTTTTTTTGTTTGTTTGTTTGTTTATTTTCAAGGGTATCAAGCATTGATCTATTTTCTGTATCATTGGTTATCACATCCTTCCTTTGGGTTTTCCCTGTGATTTGTCTCCAGTCTTTTATTTTTACAAATTGCTCAGCAAACCCACCATGAATCATCTTTACAGTTTTTTGTTTTGCATTATAAACACACCTTGAGTAATTTGCTGTAGGTTTTTGTATATTTCTGATTGAGGTAATTAACTGTTAAAATACAATAAACTTCTAACAGTCTGAGTCGTCTGACATGTGGGCGGCCTCCATCTGCGCCTCCAGTGTCTCGAGTTCGTCATCTCGTATCCGGTTGTTTTGATCGTGTCTTATTTTATATTTGGCGATGAACTCGGTGCTGGCCAGCGCTCCTTCCTTTTTGGGACAAATGTTTTGTGACTGAAGTCGACTTTCCAAACGTTCTATGAAAAAGAAAAGCAAGGATAATAATAAAGTTTGAACCCAATTACATCATATTTTATATTTTACAACTTCCCAAACTTGCATAATGAAAAACAACTCATGAAGATTAAAGTTTTATTTTTAAAACATTTTTGAATTAAAAAACTGATATTTCAGAATCTGAATTATTATTTACCTGTACATGATTAAAGACAATCTATGTTTTTTCTATTTTATTGTGTGTTCAAATATATTATTTCCCAATACTGAATCTATATTTTGATAAAAGCTTGCATCGCTCCTGGCAGACTTCAAACACAACAAAGAGCTGCACCTGCAGGAGTGATGGGCGTCATCAGGCGGTTCAGCTGGACGTTCCAGTGTCTCACATGCTGGGTGGCATTTCTCAGCCTCTCCTGCATCTCCTGGAAATCAAAAAAAGCAGTTTCATCTGAGAAATTATGTTTTAAAGAAAAAGTAAATTTCTTGCTGCAAAAAGTTTTTTTTTTATCACCTCCAGATGCTGATGGCTCCTTTGGCGAGATGCTTGTAAATGTTGAAGCTCCAGAGATGCTGAGTAAAGCGCTGATGGTGAGGTCTCACTTGTCCTTCCGTTTGAGGTCTCCTGTCTCTGGAGAAACTTCTGCTGCTCCTGGAGGAGCTGAAACTGCTTCTTCTTCTCCTCTTCGACCTCCAGCAACCTAAAGATTGATTGAAATAGAGATTTTAGTTCCTGTGATGCATTCATGAATACAGTACAATCAAAAACTGATGCCACCTCTCCAGCTCCTGTCTGGCCCTCTCCTCCTCCATCCGAGCCTGGATCTCAATGTTGAGAGCAGCTTCCAGTTTCTGCTGAGTCAGCTCCAACTCCTGGATCCTCCTCTTCTGCTGCTCGGCCTTCTTTTCCTTCTCCTGCATCTCAGCCTCCAGGCTTTCTCTCAGCTGGAGCATAAACACACCATGAGTTCCTGAGTCACCTTTTCCAGGAGTGTTAAAAGCATTTCTCCAAACTATAAA
Source organism: Callopanchax toddi (assembly GCA_006937965.1). Classification (NCBI taxonomy): domain Eukaryota; kingdom Metazoa; phylum Chordata; class Actinopteri; order Cyprinodontiformes; family Nothobranchiidae; genus Callopanchax; species Callopanchax toddi. Next base: position 3,687,472 of record SSNR01000021.1, on the reverse strand, counting down.
GGTTAAGATGGATTGTTTTATACAGTAATGCCAACCTTTTAGGAGGTGTGAATCAGTGAGCTGGATGCTACAATCTGTTTCAGAAAAACCATAAATGAAACGGGAAACTTTACCATCTCAGCTTCCTTTAGCTGTCTCTCTAGCTCCATCTGCACCTCCTTCTGTTTTCTCCTCTCTTTCTCTTCTGCCTCTCTTCGGCGAATTTCTAATTCCCGCGCGTGCTGCGAAACATAAATGTCTAATTATTTGCATTGAAAAAATTGGGAATAAACATCCATTTTAGTTAAAATCTACCTGAATGATGCTTTCAATCTCTAAATCCTGTTTGTCTTTCTCCATCCTGTCCACCTCCTGGATGTTGGAGTCGTCTGATTGGCTGCTCCGGCTGCTGCAGCTGCTCCGGAGGCTGCGGCTGCGCTCACGGGTGCTGTTTTCACGCTGGACCCGTCTTTTTAGTTTAAGTTCCTGATGAAGGGAGGACTTTCCCTCACGCTGAAGACGGAGCGCCGTGTGAATAGCTGAAAATGATTTTTTGAAGTTCAGCCTTTGAATGCAGTTTGTTGAGGATGTAAACTGTTTTTATCATCATCTCTGAGCTCAGCTGTAATCGGTTAGGATCATTTTGAAAAAGGCAACCACAGAATTTGCTGACAGATTGTGGTAAACTTATCTTCACTTCGCTCACAAATACATCCTTAGAGAAAAGAGTGAAATCACTCAGACTCACAAGGATGTACCTGTGAGTTCTTCATTTAATCAACAGTTCCAGCATCTATCAGGTTCTAGGTTCTTCTTCCTTTTGCAGAACACATCAACAGTCTCCTTTGATCTCCTTACTTTTATCTTTCGTCATCAAACTTTCAGTGCAATCAGCCAAACCCCTCTGGTTTAAAACTTCCATTAACTTAAACGGGTCCAGATCTCAGCTGCCTGACTGCTCCAGCATTAAACTCAGTCATACGTGGCGGTGCTGTGTGTCACTGCTGTTGGAAGAACCCAAATGCAGGTTCAGGATGAAAACTAAGAACTTCAGGAACAGAACTTGGGTGAAACAAACGTTATGGGATGTCTGAATTGAAGCTCGAGCAAGACAGGTAGTTTTAGATGAAACGTCAATTCAAAGTTTTTTAAAATCTCCCAGAATTCCTGTGATCCATGAGGATTTAGGCTTTCCTCTGGTGATTCACACAAGGGTTTGTCTCAGTTATTTTAGTGGCTCAACAGAAATACTCACGGAATAACAAGCAGATAAAAATAACTATTAAAAACAACAATAAGTAATAATATTGTAAATTTTAAAAATTCATAAAAATGGCAGACAAAAAAAATCTATTAAAAGTGTAATTAAAAAATGAAAAGAATTGCCCCTAAACTGCAGAATTGCAGATAAAAAACAGAAAATAACGGGGTCTGTAACTGATTTGAAACACTTTTCTAAAGAGAAATGTAAATAAAGCTGTTCTAAAACTAATGAATAAAAGAAAATTTAAGTATTGATACATATTTCTAGAACCTTTATTTATTTATTAATAATATTCTCATTATTTTATTTACTTATTTATTTATTTGGGACAGTGCACATTAATGAACAATCACATACTGATGTACAGACTGTAAATGAGCCAGATTATAGTTGCTAATTTTCTAATGCTAATTTAGTAAAAAATTACTAAACATGACTGGGAACTTTAAAAATACTGTTTGAGGTGCTTTTTGAAGGTACCATAGGTGGGACATTCTCTAACATTCGTTGGGAAATTGTTCCAAAAGTGTCTCCCTCTGCTGACAGAACCGTTTGTCCGAAGGTTGTTTTCCTTTGGGGAATCTCCAGGTCATCTCTGTCAGTTCTTAATGTATGTAGCAATACAATAATTCCATGCAGAGCTTTGTAGATTAAACAACTATTTAATACAATTTTCAAAATAGAGCATGTTGTATTTTTCCAGAATATTCCACTGGTGAAATGGATTTTGATCTAGAATTTTTATAGAATTTTTGAATAACATTTCTATTGGTTTTAAAAGTGTCTCCAGTGAGTGACCAGGTTGTGATGCAATAATCTATGTGTGAAAATATCATCGAATGTAGGAACGTTTTAGCTGATTTAATTGTCTTTGATCTGATTTGTTTGAAGTTATTTAATTTGATTGTGTTCACTGTGAGTTTTGTGTGTTTTTTAAAAGATAGTGTCAGATCCAGGGTGATCCCAGGTACAAGGCCAAGCTCTACCCCCCCCC
>SSNR01000021.1:3533351-3685225 GCA_006937965.1 Callopanchax toddi | reverse complement strand
CCCCCCCCCCCCCCCCCCCCCCCCCCCAACACATTGGACCGTTCCAGTTTTATGGGGTTTTTTGTGAACATCATCGAAACTGTTTTCTTTTTGTTCAATAAGACTGAAGGAGCCAATGCTGTATGTTCTCCAGGGCTGATGTGAGAATAAGGGATGCCTCCTGTGTGATGTAAAAATAACAGCATCATCAGCATACATGTGGAAGTGTACACTTTGACACACATTTGGCAGGTCATTTATATACAGGGAACACAATACTGGTCCCAAGATAGAGCCCTGTGGGACCCCTGCTGGACAGTCAAGGTATGATGACATTGTGTTCCCCCACATTCACACACTGTCTTCTGTTGGACAACCAAGCTAGTGCATTTTCTGCTAAATTAAAGTGAGTCCGTTTAGACTAAAGGGTTGATAGTCTACTGTATGAAATGCCTTCTTTAAATCCAAAAAGACTGCACCAACACAGGTGGTTTTATCAAGCTTAGACACTTCAGGGAGCATACTGATGGGACGATAGTTAGAAATATTTGTTTTGTTTCCTGATTTAAAAATTGGTGAGACTGTAGCCACCTTCCAGCCTGATGGAACTACCACCGTCCTGATGGACAAATTTATCAAGTGTGTTATTGGGTACACCAGAGTGTCTTTATGTATTTTTAGGAAATGTGTATCAAGACCATATGATTTGGCTTTGAAGATTTCACTGATTGAATTATGTGAGCCTGAGAGTTGAGTTCAGTGTTATTTTCATAAAACAATTCAGACCACTTCACTTCATTTAGAATATTTTCAAGGTTTAGATGTAGGTGTTTTGGAATAAATTTATAATGGTTATAAAATTAGCAGAATTAAATAGATTTTTTAATTTAATTTACAAGATAAAAGTACAATATTATGATCAGAAAGACCTGTAATGACATTATATGTTTTAATACTCCTCTCAGCACAATCTGTAAAATATAAGATCTATTTTTTGTTTTGGAGTGATTTGTTATTTATTATTTGTGTCAAGTTAAAATAATCAGTCATTTGTTCATTCCTTCTTTACATTCCATTTAATATTAAAATCACCTAATAAAATTAATCCTTTTGTTTTGTCGCAGTAATTAAGGAGAAGTTTAAGTTGATCATAAACATCATTTTTTGCTGTGGGCTTTTTATATAAACACACTGTAATAAAAGCAATTGTTTCAGAAAGTGATATCTCTACACCAACACATTCCAAAGCTTGGCCGTTCAATCATTGTGCACTTGAAAGAATTTCTAACAGATATTAGTACGCACCCCCCACCCCACCCCCACCCCCCACCCCTGTCCTTCCTGAATACATTATATCAGCTTCTGAGGGATAATGGGTCAGCCACGACTCTGAAAGTCCCAAGAAGTCAATGTTGGAGTTACACAGCAGATGTTCCAGCTGTTCACGTTTTGGTCTCATGCTATGAATATTCAAATGTCAGCTTTCATCATGGGCCAGGGAGCATTTACGCTGGACGAGGGACCAGTGGGACTCGTTCACTGAGGAAAGTCAATTCACAAAAAGCAGAAATGATGGCCGCCAACAATGTAGGACACGGTAAGGAGAACACTATGCATCAGCCACTGTTGTCGCCACACTAGCCTTTGGTGGTGGTGGTGTTACAGTGTGTAGTCCAGGGGCGTGGCTACGGGTGGGCCTGGGCGGGCCTGGGCCCACCCAATCAAATGGCTTCCTCAACAAAATGATATATATTTGTTTTATTTTTGAGGGATTTCATTTAAGTCATCATGAAATGAAATATAACAGAGTAAATTTGACACCAACAGCATGAATGTGTTGTGGTGATTTCATAACTATTACATCATTTGTAAGTCTTGCTCTCATTGGCTATTTTGAATAATTTCGGAACTCTCCAGACGAGCTACGGTAACAGCGCTACTGTGCGTATGCTGCTGTGACTTGTAGCGTCAACCAAAGCATTTAAGAAATGGCAAAACAAATCTTCATTTCTACATGTTTCAAAAAACAAAAAGTGGAGGACCTGTCCTGTGTTACAGGGTGAATGTGCTTTTTGTTCAAAGATCTTTCTGTCGGTTTCTGACAGTGGTTCCTCGCTCTTTTGCAGCTCACATTTTGCAGCCTTGCACTTTCATGGAATGTTTTGTGCAAATTTGCATGATTTAAACTTTTTTTACAGCGCAGTGTTCATGTGTCCTGACGATCTGGAGCGGAGCGCAGTGCGTCCTGACTCCCTTTTGCGCGCTGACCGAGTCTGGATGAGTAGCGCCCTTATGCTCCCTTCCCTTTGCGAGCTTCTTTGTCTGTAGCAAGGTGGGAATGAAAATCTAGACTTTTACAGGTAGAAAAGATGTTTTAACTGATTGACAGACTGCAGAATCAGAACCATGGACAGCAGCATGATGTCTCCAAACGGTGCGCTCTCCGCTCCTCTCTTTTTCCTCTCTCTCTCTCTCTCTCTCTCTCTCTCTCTCTCTCTCTCTCTGTGTCCGACCCGAAAAAATTAAATGGCTCGGGCTGAACTTGAGACCTCTAGTGATAAACACAGAGCAGCTCTCAGATCACTTCTTTCAGCATCAGCTGTGTTTTTTTTTTTTTTTACCGCGACGAGCAGGTGTCCGTCAGACGCGATCAGAAACATCAATGAAGTGATTTATTCAGCCGTTCTGATGATCAGGTTGTGTTTAAACGAGATCAGTGTGATAATGTTAATGCCTGTCTGAGAGAAGTGTATAAAGTTTGTAGTGAGGGGCTTTACAGGCTTAAAACTTCTGGAATAATTGTAAAAATATATAACTGACACTTGGCGGATTTCACCGCAACTGCGAGTTATTTTTAGAAAGTAACTCCCAGAATAAACGAGGAATCACTGTATAGACACATATCTGCTTAAACAAAAGTGACATTTACAAATACTCTTATTTTCAATTACATTTTTGGGCTCACCCATTTTTAATTAGGCCCAACCGAAAATCTATTTCTGGCTACGCCACTGGTGTAGTCAATGCAGCACTGCCCTAAACTTTGTGACAAACCCATACCACCTGGATAGCATCATTAATCCAATCATCGTTTCTATGCACGAACAACACAGACCTGACATCATCTTGCTGGACGACGCTCAACTAAGTCGCATCATTAGTGAACAGCCGCTGGAGACGGGCTACCTCAGATGGAGTGACCTGCAATTTCTCCAGACCTGAATCTCATTGATAAGATCAGCTGAGTGAGAACGCTGGACCCTAGAACCTCAAATGACCTGAGGCCCATCCTACAAGAAGACGCCATGCCTCAACATGAGATGTCATTATCAAGCTGTACCTGATGCTCAAGGTCACATGACCTTATTGAGTATACCCACCACTGATGTTGGCTTTGTTTCAATAAACTGTTTGAGATGAGGAATCACTATTCTACTTAAATGCCCTACTTTCATGCTCATTATATCAATTTAGCGTGAACCTTTTATATTTTTCATAAATTTCACTGGTAAAACAAATATCCCTAACTTTTTCTGAGTAAACAAGGAGCAGGTGGTGAAACGGGAAGAAAACAACAAGACTGAAGCCAAATAAGAGACCAACAATAGAACTACAAAACATGACTGACTAAAAACAACTCAAACTCTGCAAAATGCAAGAAACTCACAATAAATTCAAACTTGCAACTACGACATTCTCACGTCTGAAAAACTACAACAGGCAATTATCTTGATTTAATCCATTATAGCCAGCTATATAATCGTTTTTACACCGTTCAAAAATGTTATACATCACCATGTTTGGACTTTAGGACTGGGCAAAGATCATTTGTCTTCTCCAGAAACTCATTTACTGACTAATATTTAACTTGGGAGACTCTGAAACCCAACACCAGCTTAAAAAGTCCTGAGATGAACGGAATTTAAGTGTTTGTGCTTATCAGAAGGTCACACACACCTTGTGTCCACTCCACCTTCTGCCTCTGGTCAGACGCACTCATCTCATAGGTTTTGTTGTGTGTTTTCACACAGAACAAACAGCGTTTCCCCTCTCTGTCAGGAATGGGCTGAAACAGAAAAATGAAGCAGTCCTGCTGATTCTGCACTTGTGTGACATTTAGATTCTGGACGGGTCAAAGATCTCTCCTCACTAACCTCTATGACACAGCTCTTATCCAGCTGGATTTCCCCTTTCTTCTCTTTTAAGTCCTCGCTGACGTAGTAGGACATGGAGGAGGGCTTGAGTACGAACCAGCGCTCGGTCCAGTTCCTCCGAACGTGCCCCTTTTTCCACATGTAGCCCTGCAAAATGAAGAACAAGTGATTAATATCGCTTGACAGCAGGGATATTTCCAGAGAGGACCCAGGCTGACCCACCCTCTTGAGGACGTTGTGATACATCTCCAGAAACACCTCGTTTAAAGCCAAGCTGAGCGCCTCGGTGCTGGAGACCTTCATCAGCCGACCGGTTCTCATGCACTCCAGAAAGCTCCACACAGACATCCCCTCCTCCAGCACTGTGGGATCCTGGGATACAAGGTCCTCCAGGGGCTTCTCATCCCACTCTTGGCTCATTGCTGTAGAGATTTTCTTCAGAAGGTACTCAACCTAAAAAAAAGTATAAAATATTTTCAGAAGTATCACCAAAAGTGAGCAATTATGGTGAAATTCAAAGGAATTCTTGCAAGCAATGGAAACTCAATTACAAAATCATTTGTATAACTTTTCAGGGGAATGCTGCAGAGCTGAGCGTACAAAAGAAGTTTATTTTTATCTCTGACTCACAGGAAACCCAGAGCATTATGGAGGAAGTGCAGGAAGGAAGAGCCTCATTAGCTTTACTTTTTCTTTTTAGCTTTGAAAAAATATAAACCCACCTCACTGTGTCAGAACAGAAGCTGCTTTTAGGCGCTGTAACGTTCAGCTTTAAACCTGTGTTTATTTAAAGCCATGACCTTTAACCTTGTGGTACATGCACCTTATAAAATCAATGCCGGACAACAAAATCAAACACTTGCATCAAAAAATGCATCCTAAAAAGGTTTCGTGCAAGAAGAAAACCTAAAAATAACTCTGTCAGCATGTGTCACGTCATGTAAGTTTTTTAATTTAGCAGGAATGTGTTAAACCTTGTTCTGCAAAATAAACTACAATGCTGCCTATAAAGAACTTCAGTAATATCAGTTATATCTTATTGAAACAACCACTGAAATTAATTGAAAATTTTAAAAATGATAACAAATGTAGGGACGTTTGAATAAAAAGTTAAACATTATTACGTTACACTTTTATTTTGTTAATATTATTGTTATTTTTAACACAATACTACTTTATACTACTCATGAAAAAACACAAATTGATCTCATTTTGGGGGGAAATCCCAGCTTCTCCTACCTCCTCTGTGATCATCACCAGTGGGTAGCGATCCTCAGACAGGAGGTTAAACAAACAGAACAGCTTAAAGCAGTCCCTCTCTGACAACAGTGAACGCTGCAGCAACTTATTGAAGTTCTTCTTCATGGTCATCATCCAGCACAGGTCATCAAACTTCTCTTTATCAAACATTCCCTCTTTTACCTGGAAATATAGAGGGGAAAAAGTAGATATCACTTTATTTATGGGAATATTTCTTCTAAAATTGATTCAACGAATCCAAACAGTGAGGTTCAATGCAGCATTTTTTACAGTACATGGAATTTTCAGACTTGATAACTTTGCAAAACCTGTCAATTTGGTAAGAACATGACAAAAAAATAAGAATCTCAGAATAAAATGTGTAGGACAAATTAATGCAGCTGGCTTGTTCTTTATTTTCCTCTCAGTGACCCCAGTTTACCCTGTTTTGGTGGAAAAGATGATCATCATGCTCATTTAGATATTAACAAAATAAAAATGAAACATTTTCTGATAAAGCTGTCTTTTCTCCCAATAGTTCCAGAAACCACTGTCACCTTATTCAGTATGTATTTGTTGAGGTAGGGCATGTATCCATGATTTGAAACAGGCCCATCGTCATCATCCTGGAAGTGCTCCTCCAGGGCGACTGGGTCATGTGGAATGTTCAGGACCGTGTACAGGTTGTGAGACAGCACCTGGAACACAGACACAGATGTTAAACGTGTAAAGGTCAGCTCCTGTGGTCTCAGACAGGCTTCAGCACACTCCCATGTTTCCTCATGGATCCACAGACAAGCACAGGCAGCCTGTCCTCAGCGGCTCAGCAAGTCAGGACAGCTGTCTCCCATTTAGCCAGATTCCTCAGGAACATGTGAGGACTGGACCAGAATGGCAGACAAAAATCACTTCCTGAGGTGGAGAGATGGTAAAATCAGATTTGACTTTAAAAGCCTCTCTGTTGTGGAATTGTTTTCTTTTGGGGGAAGGAAAAGGTTGGACTTTGAGCTGCTGAGCGCACACTCTGCGTTATTTGCTGGAATTCGTTGTCTAAGAGTTTAGGATTGTTAAAATGTTGCTTTAAAATTACACATCAACGCGTCTGATGAGCTTTCATAAATGAAATACGCAGCAACATCAACAAACGGGTCTGGAAAATGTCTCCTTGCTCACCTTCAACTGCGATTTGGACACTTTCCCGCACCTCTCCACGTCCAGCGATGTGAAAGCGTACCAGATGGACTTGAGGAGTTCGGATTTTAGGTCCATTATTATTATTATTATTTTTTGGTTATTGGTGACCGCTTTACGCGCAAATGGAGCTACATTTCCGAGCGCCGCCGGTGCGCAGCGGCTTTTACGCAGCGATGATGAGCGCAAATATGGAGCAGAGCACAAACTGAGAACCAGAAGCGATCGGATGTAGGGCAGACTTAAAGAGGCGGAGAGTAGAGAGAACGCATGGAGTCACAAACACTTTTCTTAAAATTTACATTTTCCCCAGGGGGGGGGGGGGGGGGGGGGATATAAATGCGTCATAAAAACAAGAAGGATACAGTTAAGTTTGGGACTTTTATCCAAACAGCAGGATGCCTCTTTAAATTCAGTGAAAACCTAAAAACAGAAACCAGATTCAGGACGCTCGACGTTCACACCCATTCAGCCTTGGGTCATGTTTTATTGAGCAGGAAAAGTTCAGTCACACATTATGAAGCGTTTTTACACGAGTCTGAAAGGTAGTCAGCCTTTTTTATGATGGGAAAGCAAATTAAAATACATTTTCACGTTTAAAATATAAACATTTTTGTCATAAATCAAATAATTTGTTTGACTTTATTAATGAAAAGAGGAGATATAATGTTAAACACAAGCAAACCATTAAAAAAAAAAAAAACCATGGGGGTTTTGTGTCTTCAGATGTTTCCTGTCTTTATTCAGTGAAAGTTCAAGTGAAGGGGTGGAAAAAAAGAGGTCAAACATGGGCGGTGTGATCAGACAGAACGGTGCACGAGCCCAGCTCAATGTAGGCTAATCAATGACATAAATAGATCATGAACATGGTTTGAAGGCCACATGAACATACAACTCTAACAATTCTGTGAGTTAAAGAATATTTATTTGCTCAATTTCACAGGATCAGTTGTTGTTTTGCTCCACTTCCTGCTGTCTCAGGTGCAAAGGTTTAATTGAGGTCATGCATCCAGATGTCTGATGAGGGTTGACTTTAACCTGCAATGAGGATTTATAACTCATTAATAAAGATATAGAGTTGTTTTCAATGCTTCTAAAAATGCATGTGAGAGAATAAAACTATTATTTTTATTAGATATAAAGCAGAAAAAAGCACATCAAAATCCAAGAAATGCTTTTATTAGGATTACCTGCAGTCATCTGCATACATTAATTAACGCTGAGTGCTGTTTATGCATTTAATACATTCAAGGGCAGCAGACCTTGATATTTCCATCTGTATTTAATCAATATGCAGTAATGAAGCAAAGATTTTTCATTTACTCAAATATAGTTTACAGTCTCAGTCATGCTGCTGATAATTAGAACAATACATCACTGAAAGTCAAACATACATATACATTAAACAGTGCAGTTATAAGAGGGGGTCTAATCTAAGTACATTAGGAGAGATTTACATAAATTAATTAATGCATTATCTGGTAAAAACACCTTTACATTTGTTCAGACAAGTTTTTTTGTGTGAAATACATCAACTTCTCATAAAAGTGCACATAAAATCAAGAAAAAAATGTAATATGGTGCCATAGTTTTGATATTATGTGAACATGCAATGCAACTCAACAACACACCAATGTAAATGTTGTCTAATAACTGCTAAAATAAGTCAGAACGAGGTGACACACAGTGAACGTTACTGCAGGCATATATAGTCCTAAACACTAGACAGTTATTCTAACAAGCACATTTCTAGGGTGATGTCATTTTTGTTAAATGGAAAACCAAATGATGCAGAGACAAACATCAGCCAGACTAAACATTCCTGCAAATTCTGCTGCACCAAAGGAGGAAAAGTCCTGAAGTGCATGGTAAAGTCATGTCATGTTGCACACATGCAAGTTTCAGGAGAAAGCTTTCATTCACTTGAATGTGAGAGACAGGTTTTCCAAAGTTCAGAAGATTATTACAGACTCCAGTGAGGATTAGAGAATGGAGCTTAATGTTGCAATGTGATTTTAATTGCTGCCAATTAATTAAATGTGGCCAGATGGTTTGGCAACATAACGATTAAGGTTTAGTAAGCATGAAAAGAATAATTAAAGATTGTGATTGGTGACCCTGGAGCTTTAGCTTTAGCATGGTTGCTAAAACTATGCTATGCACCATAAACGGCTGCGGTTGACACCAGTGTGCTCGAATGTCCCAATGCTGAGCCCAAATTGTCTCACAGTGGCCAAAACCCCAAAGACTGAAATCTATTTGAATCTGATAACCATGACTCAACTAACTGTTACTAATACTTAGCCTCAGTCAGTCCAATTTTCTGTCAACCTTTAATGATTCCTGTTTCCTGCTGATGTTTTCAGCTTCTTGTCAAAGAGATGGTTGTCCCAATTCATTTGTTGCCTTTGATAACTTCTAAATGACCGTCTCTTACATTAAGTAAGATTATAAGCTTACTTTTTTGCTTCCCGAAGTAAACGCTTGCACCCCTCATTGATGTTCTTTTAGTCAATAAGTTGACTGATCCTTGGAAGAGCTAAACATTTAGATCCATTCTCAATGTGCTACAACACGTCCGTGCTGTCTGGGTGCCAGTTTGTTGGCTAGAAGGCAAGCCAGGGCAATGCCTCCAATCTGTGTGAAGGCCAAACCCAACACGCTGGCAGCAATGTGGAAGACGTTGTCGTTGACCAAGCTGAAGACCTTGCGAAAGCAGCCATGTGGATGAATTCCTGCAGCAGCTACGCCGTCACTGTCGTCTGACAGAAGAGGACGGTTCCTACATCCCTTACGCCTCACACAGCAGCTGTCTGGAAGAGAAACTGAGGTGCCGTTTTCAACAGGGATGAAAGTCATGTGCTGGATAGCCCAGTCTGAAGTGAGCCAGTCGCGCCAACCCTCAGCCCCACAGCACTCCAAGGCCCTCTGCAAGCTGTCTAGGGCATCGGCACGGCCTTCATCCTCCGTGTAGCCTGCCACGGCTCGCTGTAGGCCACTGCGAAATCCCCCGGCTATGTCTTCACGATAGAAGAGGCCTGAGAGACCAGCTGCCAACCCAGCTACAAGCGTGGCAAGCTGAAAGAACCCATAAGCCCTCAGCAGACAGGGCAGGTTTGCTGCTACTCCAAGACAACCCAAGAAACCCCAAGCAGTGACAGCAGCACCTGTGGTCAAGAGGATGAGTGGAGCGTTGGGGTAACGATTGGCTGACAGTGTCATGTAGTCCGCCAAAGAGATCTGAGCCCATACACCCAAGGTGAAGATCGCCAAGCCAGCTGCCCAGAAGAGGCAGCTGAAGGCCAGGAGACCCAGACGCAGCAGGTGCATGACTCCCACTGGGCGACAGCAGGGTGGAGCAGCATCCACCAGTGGAGGAGCAGGGGGTGCCAGGGAAGCCTCTGAGCCCACAGACAAGGACAGACGCTGCTGCTGCTGGTGGAGCTGCTCTTCTTGCTCCTGGTAAGGAGGTAGCAGGTAGCCGGGGATAGCGGAGGGTCGACGAGGTAGAGGAGGAGGAGTGAGCAGATTCACCCCCAGCGGAGAGGAAAGCCTTCGCACAGCTAGCCGCTCACGCTCCCAGTCCAGAGCTCGCCTGGTGGGACTCAGCCGGGCTGACAGCGAGTCGTAAGACAGTGCAGAGCTCATGGTTTCAGCCCTGGCTTTATCTACTCCCCTCTCCTTCATTTACACACCCCCTTTTGTCTTCCCACCTCTATCAGTACCTTCACTTCTGTCTCTGTCCAACACGCACTCCTCCTTCCTCTTCTTTATGGCTGGTTATTAATCCGCCAACTGGACTGTAAATCACAATAATGGCTCTTGCGTTGTATGTTTATCTGCATCCACAGCTGCTCAGTTTATCCGCATATTTTGAAGGGGTTTTCCACTTGCATGGTCACCAAAGCTTTGAATTCTTCCGCTGGTAGTTTCAGCTCGACATCTGTCTGCTCGCTGCTGCCCCTCAATCTGGTCAGGTGATTGCAGACAGAGTGTAAACCAATGGACACCCTCTCTCGGTGTGGTGGAAGCATCCCTTTGAGATTTACCACTGTCAGTGGGAACGCTGAAGAGAATTAGACCCGAATCTATCACCTTAAAAAACTAATAAGTAAATCTATTAACATTTTAATAGCAATTATAAAGAAATACTTGCAAGAATATAATTGGAAAATTATTTATTAAAAAAGAAAGCCTTTTTTCCCATAAATTCTAAAATATTTGCCTAATTTAATTTTAATGTAAACAAAGAATCCTGATTTTTTAAATGACTGTGACATTTTTTAAATAAAACCCCAACAATTTGAGCTGAGACATTGAAAAATAAATAGGAAAAATATGTGGTAATTAACAATTAATTAACAAATAACTAAATATCATTAAAGTAACTAAAGCATATGGTCTATAAACAATGAATTAACTCAAAGTTGAGCATCAACAGGACCCAGATTTACTACTAAATTGTAACATAAGTACATCAGATGTTCCACTTTATGTATAGTACTCAGAAATAAATATCAGTAAAGTAATGAGGAACAATCAGTAACAAATGATTATTTAAAAGATGTATTAAATCAAATGTATTGCAGAATTATGAAATTATAAATTAGGTCAGCATCTGTGATTAATTTAGGAAATAAGAATATGAATGTGATAAAAATGTTTGTAAAAATATGAATGAATCAAGATTTCTGTTTGGTAAATAGGGGTAGAAAATATAAGAATTTTTTTTCTTCCTTCTGCCCCTTTTCATTCATCTGTATATTATTGTGTTTGTTTATTTTGTTTGTCTTTTAAATTTTGGTTTTTTTGAATGAAATAAATGTCTAAATAAATAAATAAAATAAATAAATAAATACTTTGCAACAGAAATACGAACAAATTCTGAATTTGGTAATTTTAGAGTATTATGAGCCAAGTGTTGTTTTTCTTTAAATAACACTTGTGAACAAATATTCCCTAATGCTTAACTAATTATTAATAAAGGACTACATAAACATTAATTAATTGCTAATGATTACTTAACGTCCAACTAACTTTGGTTAACTCAAAGTTAAAATATAACGTTTATAAAATGAATAAGTAATTATTGATTACTTATCTTTACAGTAAATAATGATTAATTAACAATTACTTAATGTATAAGTGATCATTGCCGATTTTATGCTATTTACTGTCTTATATTCGCCTCCCTTTAGCATTAACTTAGCGTAAAACACTAAGTGAATGGTACCTAATACCATGCTAGTAGGTACCATTCACTTACAGTGTTTTACGCTAAGCTAATGCTAAAGGGAGGCGAATATCCGCCTGCTGTATCAGGAAAACGGCTGGACTGTTTACAAATTGTTTTTGCCCACTTATCTAACTCTGAGGAATATGGCAATAGACAAAAAATAACTTACCGGTGGAGTATCCCTTTAATATGACACTTTCATTTTTTTAAAGAAGAGATTTAAGGTTTAAGTCCAAATACAATTTATTTTTTATCATAAATGAACATAGCTTCTTAGTTTTTACTTATAAACTTTTGATTTTATATGAAAATATTAGATATTTGGTATTGTAATCATTTAATGTTCAAGTGCAAACAGTTTAGAATTTTTATCTCAATAAATATTATGCGTCTTATTGTACATTTTGAGTGTATTTGTAGTTCATATTGTCAGCATCTCTAACAGACTTCATCATTGTGGCATTATTAAATAAAATACAAAAAGATATTTCTTTACAAACTGATTTAAATGTACACCTATTGACCATTTCCACATTATTCTAACTCAGTTATTATGTTCTTGACAGTCTTCACAGGGTGGACTACACTCAAAACACAAGGCGAGCTAAAAATAGAATCCAATTTCAGTTCAGTGAACCCTCCCCGGTTTTACAACATATTTATGACACTCTTTTGGTTCACTAGGCTACACAGACACACACTGGTCAGCCACTAAAATGGCCAGGCCCGTTTTATGATGGTGATTCCTGCTTGGCGTCGGTTTCCCCCAATCAGCTATCCACCAAGTCGGAGCTAATTAAAATCTTGCAGGTAATTAAACACATTCTAGTGCTGCTTCTTCTTTTTTATTATAAGAAAAGCCATAATACTGACATAATGACAGAGAGGGGAATATGCAGATAAATGGGACGGAGAGGAGGAAGGGTGTGCAGGCCTCATGCTTTATTCAGCTTCCTCTGAGTTGCACAAATTTAATCTGTTTTACTCAAATCAGATCAAGAGCTTTAAAAGACCAGACTTTAATATTTGTTCATAAATTAAAGGTATGACCAATGGTCCACATTAAAGTTTAAGATGAACACAACCAAATGTGTGAAGTTCATGTATTAATCTACCTAATTAAGCCTGTTCAAAGGCACCTATGTTATATTAATGTCAGCAAGTCAAATGTGATTGTGGTAGCAGGGGAACAGTAAGCCAATAAATTGCTTTCAAGGGGAAAATTTAATGTCTGAAGCAATTTTTTAGTGTATTTTGTAGTTAAGATAGGATTATTCATGTCTTGTATTTTGTTGATTACATTTTAACCTTTAAATTTATATTTTGGAATGATTTAACTTGATGAAAGGCTTGTTCTTAGCTAAAACCAAACCTTGTTGATTCATAAAATCAAATGTTTGAGCATAAGGTTTGTTTTGGATAATATTGTAGTTTTGGAATCAACTCACTTTTTACAGTTACAAGACCTTTCTAGTGTCAACATTTACTGAGATTACAGTTTTTACAGCCAGGATTGAACTATTTATTTGCTTTTTGATACAAAAAAGAGGTGCACTTGTACTTATTCAACATGTAATTAAACTCTAGTTTATTAAAAGTTTTGTCCATCCATGATTTCAACTTATAAAAATGGCGTAATATCCCAGATACAAAGTAAAAACAAAATCACTTGTGGTAAATTACTTTAGGAATTCGTTATTTTGACATGATTTACTCAAATAATAATAATAAATAATAATAAATTTAACTTATATAGCACTTTATATTTCATAATCTCAAAGTGCTACAGAACGGAAGCTTAAAATAGATTAGTCAAAGTTCATAAAATAAGTACGATAATAAAAGGGCAGCTACAAAATAAATTTAACAAAAAGCTTTTCTAAAAAGGTAGGTTCTGTTTTTAAACAGAATCTACAGTTTGTGTAGGTCAAAGTTCATTGCTATTAAATCATCTCCAAATCAGAATTTTATACATTTGATTAATCCCAATCTAATAAACTAAAAATTCTATTTCCATTCATTTAACTGCATGATTCCTTAAAGTGTGATGACTGAGCAACCTCCCCTCCCTCCTCATGCGTCTCCATGTGTTCCTTCAGTTTGGTCACGGAGGTGAACGTCTTCCCGCACAGCTCGCAAGACGGCTTTGCCCTCTTCAGCCCAGAATGGCTGCGTTTGTGTCTCGCCAGCTCTGATGAGCTCTTAAACTTCAGCTCACACATGTCGCAGTGATATGGTCTTTCCCCCGTGTGGATTCTCTGGTGCACCTGAGCCTCGCTGAGGGTGAGGAAGGACTTCTCGCAGTGTCCACATGGGAACGGCCTCTCTCCTGTATGGATGAGGTTGTGTCTAGTCAGTGCGTATGGTTTGGTGAAGCACTTGCCGCAGCATCTGCACGGATATGGCCGGGTGCCTGAGTGGGAGACGATGTGCTCCTGTTGAGTTCTTTTGCTCTTGAAACGTTTGTTGCAATGAGGGCAGGCGTAGGGCCGGTCATCTACGTGTGATCTGTGATGTTTAATAAGCTCTCCCTGTGATAAAAACCCTTTCCCACATTGAGAACAGAGGAACGGTTTTTCCCCTGTGTGCATCCTTTCATGTCTGGCCAGCACGGACACTAGCGTGAACCTCTTGGCGCAGTGGGAGCACTGGAAAGGCCGCTCGCCCGTGTGTACGCGGAGGTGTTTCATGAGCATAAAGCGGACAGAGAATCGTCTGCTGCACTGGCTACACTGATAGGGTCTCTCCCCAGTGTGAATGGACAGATGTCTTTTTACATCAGATCTACGAGTGTATGTTTTCTCACAATGCGGACATTTAAACTGATGCTTCACCTGATGAACCTGTCTGTGCTGAGAACGAGCGAGAAGGGAGTCGAAGCCTTCGCCGCACTGCTGGCAGAGGTAGCGTTTGGTGGTGATGTGGGACTTCCTGTGCTCCAGGAGCTCTGTGGCGGTGGGGAAACTCTGACTACAGATGGAGCATATCTGAGGGAGTTGACTCTCCTGTGAATGGCTCTTCTTGTGATGGACAGTCAGCGATCGCAGATTAATGAACGAGCTCCCACACAGCTGGCAGGAGAAGGAAATAGCCACGCCATGGTGTTTACTCTCGTGCTTTGCCAGATCCCAGGAGTGCTGAAAGGTTCGCTCACACTGCGAGCAGTGAAATGGTCTTTCTCCAGTGTGTGTGAGCTGGTGTCTTCTGACATCAGACGTCCGAGTGAACACCTTACCACAGGTTTCACAAGTGAGAGATTTCTGCCTGCTGTCAGTCTGAGAAACAGAAAATTTGCTTTCATGATCAAGCTGTTCTGCTTGATCCTGCTCAGTGTTTCCTTTAGGGAAAAGTTTGATAGATGTAAATATTTCATCAGAACTGGAGGGAGACGGTGTAAACTTGTCTCCTGTGAAGCTTCTGTACACTTCAGTTTGAACATTCTGCATGTGGAAGTGAGGGGGGCTGTTGTCATCCGAGTTATGAAAAGGACACTGCGAGCAGGTGAAGATGATGGAGATCATTTCATCTGAATCACCTGCAAATAAAGAAAACATAAATTGATTCCAATTAAAAACATGAAGATAATTCTCATCTTTGTGTTACATTACTCTTCTCTGTCCCTTTGATGGCTATCACAGACGGAGCCACAGGCACATCAGATGGATTCCTGGTGAAATAAAACCTCAATTAACATTTCAGAAATGTCTTGTTTGATCTAAAATAAGATTACAATTTGGGGTATAAGAACTTTAAAATGACTAAACTAGAAACATTAAGGAAAAAAAGAATTCCAGTAAAAATATTATTGTACATTTTGGATTCTTCGCTGCTTTCTCTTGCTGTCCTCGTGACTTTCCACATCTCCTGACACTTTAGTGAAGTATTCTTTTGTACACGTGTGAATCTGTGAGCGTCAGATGCTTCGCTTGTCATTTTTTGGACAGATTCACAATTAATCCTCGGGTCTGTATATAAGTCTGAATTTGCCTCCGAGGCTTCTGGTTGGAATTTTTGCAGCATCTCCACATCTGTTTTTCCTTCAACGTGATCACTTGTTTCACAAGTTTCATTCATGCCTCCTTCTTCTGGTGCATTTCCTGGACCAAGTCCCTCACTATGAGGTGAATGAGTACTCCTTCCTGCATCTTGACCCAGACTCTCCTTCCTTAATGCAAAGGTTTTTGTCAAAGTCTCCAGAGCCTTAGCAACATCTGCGGTTTCACTCATCTCTGCGGCCCTCAAGCTGTTTGCTTCCTCTCCCCCTGCGTTTTCCACACTCATAGCCACAATCTCTTCTTCATAGCAATCAGTCTGAACTTGAACCTCAGCTGATCCCATCATGTCTTCCTCCACCTCGGATGCTCTGACTTCCACTTCAGTGCAGTAGGCTACAACGCTGTGATGACCCGCCCCATCAAGAGTGACGGGAGTTAACGTGTTAGCATAGTTATGGATGGATTCCTGCCCGAGGGATATATTTGTCTTTTGTGAGGGAGGAACTGATAGAGCAGATATGATGCAGCTCCCAATGGTGGAAGAAGATCCATCTGTGAGAAAAAAAAAAAACATGATAAAACAAGAGTCACACATATTATTAAAAAGCAGCTAATTGTTTCAGTTTAACTTACGCATCATCTTAAGCAGTCCTAAGCTTCTGAAGTGCTGAAAAACAGAGCTAAGCTCCTCTGGTGACGGCTGAACACATTCCTCCAAAACAGAGGGGGCAGAGGAGAGCCAGGCAGTAGTCTGCAATCGAAAGGCTGCTATGTTCAAGTTCTCAAAGTTCAGCACATTCAAAATAATCTGAAGAGGTGAATAAATACCTGTTTAAGGTCTGGTAAAGGGAGCAGCTTTTCCAGCTTTGAGAGCAGCTCCCACAGTAACACTTGTAGTGCTGAATCATATTGTGAACCATATTCAACAGGAAACACCTCCTGTAATGGACAAATGATCTTATAAACCCTGGAATTCAATGGAATAAGTTATCTTAGAAAATGTGTCTCACCTGAAAAAAATACGCCCTCTCAATGGGATCTTTAAGCAAGCTCTGAACAAGAGCAATAAAAGTACACTCGGTTGTTCTCACCTCTGTATCTGTGGACTGCAACAAATCAGATTCTATTATTAAACAAGCATTGGTTGAGTAATTATTTGACCTTTTAATGATGTTTATTCAGTGTACCTACATCTGGGTTTGTAGAGGTAACTGGGAATCCCTCTAGGTAGCACTGAATTACATGAGAATCAACATCTCCTCTAGGAGATCCTTTGCACAACTCCAAAATCAACTGAAATATCAATAAACTGAATTACTGAATGACTGACATGGCAAAATAAGCACATTTGCACGTGAAACAAACTGCCGGCGTTCACCCTGGCTCTTAGTCCAAGAAGCAGCTGTGCTCTCTGTCTGTGGTTGATCAAACCAGGAACTGCATCTGTCAGCATGGACACAAACACCTGCAGCTTCCCATAGTTCATCACATCTTTCTGCTTTATCAGATGCCACATAGCAGCAGACAGAAGCTGCAACGGAGGCACCAGGAGGCGAAGAGAAAGCAAAGACAAGCTTGGGTCTGAAACATAAAGGTGTAATGTAAAACATTGCCTCTGGAGGGCAGCAATATGACTCTAATTCAGGGAGGACTTGCAGGAACTGCAGATAAATTGAACAAATTTTAAGATCCGACTTGTGGATTTGTAAAATTCTCACGATTTACAAATAACAGATGCAATAATACACTTAATAATAAAACAATACAACAATAATTGATTAATTTATATTCCTTCCTCTATTGAGCTACAGGCTTGTGAACTTGAGCAATCACTGGACAGATTAATACCATTTTAAACGTACAATAAGAAAAATATCCACAAATGGCATTTTAAAACTACAGCCACTAAGTTTTGACGTTTTATAGCGTAAAGTATCCGTAAATCTAACTACATCAAGCTAACTTCCACTGCGCAACATCTCCAATTTGCCAAATGATGAATGTTATGATCCCTTTAAATAGACGGAGCCCACTCATAGAGTTAGTAGTATAAACATGGTCTCCAATACACGTAACTATGAGAAATTTGTTAATAATACGTACCCCTAATTTTTTCTTTTGAACCGACAACCTCCATTGAAGCAACACGCCTTTTGGATCAGAAAAATCAATGTATTTTATATTGTTTGTTTTGGAAGCTAATGCGCTATTAGAACGCAAGCATCGCTTCCTCAACTCTCCGCTACAGTTTCCGCTTTTCAAAATAAAGGTCTAAATTTTATGTTTTAAGTTTTTCCTCAACTTTTTTGAAAGGACCCGCTCCACCTAAAGCGCCTCTGTAAATATTCCTTTGCATTTGTTTCATTGAAACTATTATTCAACATTAAGTAAGTCATAATTGTTTGTGTTTTGGTCTGTCAAATTACATTTTTTTTTAGCTGACAACTCTTTTGTTGGGTCTAGTGCTTTCTTTGAATCAGCCAGGTGATTCTACCTTATTTTAAAACTAAACCTAAAAGTTACCAAAGGACCATTTGAGCTCTTTTAATGAGCTATATTCTTTCTTTTGTATTGTTTAAACTTGTTACTGCTTGTATTTATTGTTTTTATTAATACGTTTTTATTTTCAAATGTGGTTTCAAAAGTTGTATTCTTCAATCTGCTTTATTATTTATATTTGTGCTTATTTAGGTTTTTGTCTGCTTGAAAGGATACCTCTTCAAAATAAAAGCTGTGTTTATACTTCCTGTAGCGTCGTAGTGACGCAACCAGTCACGTAGCGTGGAGTCACGTGAAACATTCAGGTTATATGCAGTAAATGTTTAGTTTTATGTCTTCGTTTTTCTTTAAATTTAATCTTCATTAGACCTGAGACTACATTCCTATCTACAGGAAATCTAAAAGCTGACATGGACGAGGACGGTCTGCCCATAGTGGGTTCTGGAGTTGACCTAACAAAGGTTTGTGTTTCGAAATGGTTAGCTAACTGACCGAGTACCAGAGAAAGAGAAGACATCCAAACAGTTCAGCTAAGCTGTTTATGCTTTTTGTTTAGAGTAAAATTCACAGCTGCTGCCGTGAAAATCGTGGGCCTCCTGTAACTTATTACAAATTTACTCGTTAGATTATTTTGAAGGAACAGAGTAGGGTACGTATTCCCACTGAACACCGGTGTATCTTTAAAATATGCCATTCATTACATTCTGTGACCGGATATGGCATGCTACTGTTTGCAACTAGGTTTCATGCTAGTAACAATCAATAAATGTTGATTATTCTTTAAATATGAACCCTTTTGGGGGGGTTTCCTGATGCAAAAATTAAAAATACTTGAACTCAACTACTTTCAACAGCACTATAAAGTCACTTTACAAAATATGAAGAAGTATGTTTATTTTTTGCCATTTTTTAAAATATACATAATTTTATCTTATAATTCTCTCAGGTTCCTGCCATACAACAGAGAAGAATTGTTGGCTATCTCAACCAGTTTGTTGTGCACACAGTTCGGTTTCTTAACCAGTTTTCCACAGTGTGTGAAGAGGTTTGTTTATTTTTATTTGTTAAATTTCACCATGCTTCTGTAGCTACAGCTCATGCACAACTTTTACAAAAACTTTTTCCCACAGAAACTTGCAAGCATATCTCTTCGAATACAACAGATAGAAACCACACTGAGCATTTTGGAGGCCAAGGTGAGTTGTGAAGCTTTATATCGTTTCTGCTTGTTTATAATAAGATATGCTTTGTTGTTACTTTCCACTAATGGATTGATGTTGTTCTGAGCAGTTGTCCTCTATTCCCGGACTGGAGGATGTCACAGTTGATGGACTCAACCAACAGCAACCTGCACAAACTAATGGACCCAGTATGACCAGTCAGAATCAAACTAATGGCGTAGCAGCAGGGAAACCTTCTTCCTCTGAGGTAACAATTTAGACTTGTCTGCAATCAAACGAGTAGATTTAACCAGCCTGACTGAAAGCCAAAACAGACTTGATGTCCTTTTCATCGCATGCTATGTGACACGGCATCACCAGCAAACTGATGCTGAACTTTTCCAGAGTTTTTGTAGCAGCAAGTTCACCCAGCAGTCAGATTGTGCAATGTTTGGAGACATTGTAAAATACATCTCAGACTTCAAAGGCTTATCTTTGCATGTTGAACAAATGTACAAAATTATCTGAAATTGTGATCTTCGTGGAGATTTGGTCATAAAGCACAACATCACATTTGGTTTAAACAATTAGCTAAAACGACTCAAACTATCTGTAAAGCTTGGTGGTGGAGGGCTGATGATTTGGGCTTGTTTTGAAGTTAACATTAACACCTCTGCATACCAAAGTATTATAGAGTCAAATTTGACAGCTTGGTCCAGATTATTTGCATTTTTTATTCTTGCAGCCTGCTCAGAGTTCACCAGAAGCTGCACCTGCACAAAAAGCAGAAGTGGTTGCAGAGAATGTCATGACAGTGGCTAAGGACCCACGCTATGCTCGTTATTTAAAAATGGTTCACGTGGTAAGCTACATAACTTCATTTATTTAAAATAAGAAAATAATTTTGTTTTGTTTCTTAATGGTATGACTTTAACATTTTAGGGAGTACCAGAGATGGCCATTAAGAACAAAATGATCATGGAAGGTTTGGATCCCAGCCTGCTCCAGTGAGTGTTTTACCGTCATATGACTATTTGTAGCCTCATCTACACATTAAACTCACTTGTTACATGTTTGCTAACATCAGCACACCTGACGCCCCTGTTCCTGATGGAGCAACAAGATCTACAGGGGATGACGACATCGCTGCCACCAGCTCTGACAGTGAATCATCATTCAGCGACTGAATGCAAATTCCTCTAAAGATCATTCACGTTTGCTTCTCAAAGCCTGCTATGTGTTGCAGAGGCTGCATTGTGCCTTCAAGGACATGGAGATGCTCGAGTAAATGAGCTGAAGCGGTTCTATTAGTAGTCACTGTGATTTTATGTCAGAAGGAAATCTAATCTATCTTTTCTTTGTGCAGACTTGATTGTATTATACTAAAAATGTATTTGTATGAGTAAGATGGAGTTGGCATCAACAGTAATGTTCATAGATTGTTTTATTTGTAAATTAAATCTGTTCAGTGATAACATGCTTCTTGGCTGTATTCCACGTATATTTCCATAAAAATGTTGAATGTTTTCATACTAAACCCTGACGAGCGAGTTTTGTACACAGAAAAGTAAAACTTATGAAATTGGTCACAATTTGCAAGGAGACGTCTAAAAACAAAAGAACAAGTACCGTGAATGTTTAGCTGAAATGTGAGTCTGAAAAGCACTTTGTTTATAAGGACTGTTGTCATTTTATTCCAATAAACAATAATTTAAAAAAATGCCATTTATTCTTCAGATCGGTTATGTTTAAATACATCTTTACAGTACCTTTATAAGCAAAACTTCATACATGTGATTACAGAATTTGCAGTCAAAACAATGCATTTTATGTAGAATACTGCATATGGAGTACAGAGATGCCTACATGTTAAAAATAGCATTTAAGCATAAGTTTATAGTCAGACCTGAGTTCCTTTATTCCTCTGCTGTAAATGTAACACGTTCACTGTAGTTCCTTGTGTTACATGAGCTTGCAGATTTTTGGTGGTTTTAACAGTTTTAAACGTCATGCCTTGAGGAATGCTTTTAGTATGAGTTGTCTAAAATCTATTAACTGGCAACTAAATTTATTATGATGAATTCCCATCATAGCACTATGAGGCAGATGCATCTCTTCTATCAGGACAAAATTCAAGTTCTGCTTTAAATCGCTTAAGATGCTATTTTTAATAACTTTCATTTTTTAGCTGCCGTTTACGTTTGACTCAGCCTTAAAGCTTGCTAAATAGATACGCTCAACATTGGTAGTATTAATGCCAAGCTCACAGTGATACAGAAGCTTTTATTAGCCTACATTATAGAACAGCTGCCTAGACAATAACTTATCAAATTTCTTTTCACTGGCTGTTAGTCCTGATTGGAAGGACAGCTTTACTTTTTTGTACTTTTTTTTTTGCCATATTTAATGCTTTTTTGTCATTTAATAAACTCAATCTTACTTCTGTTTGAATAATTGTGAATTTTGTTCTTTATACTTTGCACCACATTTTGGTTACATACTGTAGGTAGTTTGAAATACATTACAGAAATAAAGTTCGACCTAAAAATAGAAAACACCATATACGGTGACAGACACTTGATCATATCTAAGCAATTACAAGTAGCACATATTAATCTGCTGACAAAAAACAGATGAACAATGCTTTGGTTTTCTTATAAATCACCCAAGTGGATTTGTTAAAAAAGTCTTTTTGGTTTGATGTCTTGAAAAATCGTGCACTTTTTAAACTAATACAACTTGTACTTAAGATGGAAATGTTAATTTTGTGACCACAGCGTTAAGGCAGATGATATTGGGTGCATTTATCTGTCAAAAGCACATAAAATAAAGCTGCTTGTGCTTAATTTAAATTTGGCTACAAATTCAGAGTCCTAATTTATAGCAGGGTTTCAATTTACAATTTCTAGACACAGAAATGTGACCACAGCTGGTACCATTTAGTATAAGCAGCAGATACCAAATATCAACAGAAAGTATTGTCACATCCTCCAAATAAAAAAGATTCCCTTAAAATCAGAGCCCTTAATAAAGATGTATGTGTATTAGGTGCCTAATGTAAGTAAATTTGCACTGTTTGAAACTCACATTAGAAGGGTATTTTCATCTCATGCATTCTGATCATGTGTCCATTGAATGATAAACTTCTCCTATTACTGGTCACAGGTCTCACAGGAAGTGCCATGCTGGTGTGGCAACAATTGAGCAAAGTGCAAAGTGATGTTTGAACACAGCAAACAGTAAGTACATATACAAAATGTCTACAAACAGTAAAAAAAAATACTGAATGTGGTATGTGTTTTCATTTATAACATGTTGCTTATAAAAAATATAAATAATAACGTAAATAAAAACCTTTACGCTAAGTAGTAGCATTAGTAGCTAATAAGCTACTAAAAATCAGCAGGTGGTAAAAAGCACATTATTGTATAAAAACTTTGTCATACACATACACACACACATATACTGCAAAAGTAAATTTACATAAAATCCTGAAAATCTTCCCACTTTTGCTGGTGAACGTTCACGACTACTCTTCACAATCTATTCTCACTCGCAGGGTAAACAGCTGTGGAAAACAAAATGTAGATACAGCTTTAAGAAAACAACAAAACAGAAGAAAAACCACTTTGATTTATAAGATCCAGTACTCACTTTGAAATCGTTGATATATGTGTAAAAAAATAAGACAAAGCTGAAGGCAAGGATCCACTCACAGATGGCGCTGGCCAAGTGGAAACGATAGCCCTAAATGAATTCAGGAAACAGATGTTTCAGTCAGTAAATATAGTATAGTGATGAAGGGATACACATAGAATGTCAGAGTTTCTGAATCTGGGAATGACAATACAACCAGCTTAATATACTTCAGTTGTACAAGTCAGAAAACCAGTGGAACTTGCTAATCATGCTCAGTGATGATGCTAACTATTAGCAAAACAAGCGAATAGCAATGAATTCCTCTGCAATGTATACATTTAACCTCATGTTTACTAATACAGGGTGTACTGTAGGTGCGACTGATTTAACATGATTAAAACAGACATGCAAATAAACAGTTTACTACACAGAAGCTAACACTTTTTAAAATAAGTCTATGGCAGCCATTTTGAATTCTGAAGTCAGAGCTGGTGGAATTTCCAACTAACTTTAAAGGGAGTTCCAGGTAATTTTCTGACTTGGACTGCATAAATTCCAATTTAAGGGTTAAAACAGATGATGCTATTAATCCCAGGGGTGTAAATTAAGGGATTAGGGGCCATTATGAGTGTTTTGCAGACTACAATTCCTGAATTTTGACCTTCAGGGTGTTGATGTAGAAGACACCTTTCGAAAATATTGTTTACATTTTTGGTAATGTGAGGCCTAACAAAAATGTGCATAAGTTCAAATAATTTTAAAATGGAACAAGCTACATATAAAAGCACATTTTTTGCTTTGAATTTAAATTCCTGTTAAATAGGACTACAACTCTCGCAAACTTAAAAAGGAAACCTGCACGCCTTCTTTAGGAAAGAGTGACCCATATTACATTCCTATTGCTGATGGCGAACTAAAATTTAATTTCAAGAACAAGAAATAGAAAAAACACATTTAACAGCTTCATAAACATTCCATCACTCTAATAACCTTTTTGATAACAGAAAATGATAAAACTATGCCAGATACAAACATGTTTACTACTGCTATCTTGTGTGAAGCAGCCATGTTGGATTTGAGGTCAGAGCTGATGGTATGACATGTTGGGAAACTGCAAACCACCAGAAGCACTAAGGGAAGCATTATTCCTTTATAAGATCTTTATTCTAGTATAATTACTTCATTGATGTTAAATCTGAGTTAAAGCAGAAGGTAAACAACTGTTAAAAGAATGTAATGAAACAAAACCTGCTAGAAAAACATCCCTAACAGAATTACAGACTCACTGCCTCAAACAGTTCTTTATTGCTCAATGTTTCATTTTCTTGCCACACATGCAAATACTTTCCCGAGAGTCACACCAGATAGTTCTAGGCGGTTAAAGCTGACTTGTGTAAGAGCTTATTTTTGTTGTGGCATCAATCAATAAAATATCAACATCACAGATTCAAGTCAAATTAAAGAAGAGGAGATGGAAGGACAAAAAGTATAAGTTATGTCTTCTGAACTGAACTTCTTGTACCTTTTCATCGGTGTCCCAGTGCAGGGTAGTAGTATGTTTGGCCAGGACTGCACAAATCAAAGCTGAGGTGGTATGTAAGGAAACTTTGACACAGTCTATCACACAAATGCAATTCACGCAGTTTAAAAGAACTTAAACCTTAAAAGATACTGGGAATAAATGCAGCCACAGCAATGACTGTGAACCCCACACGCACTAGACACACAGTCTTGGAGGAGGCGTACGAGTAGGTCTGGTATGACATCACAGACTGGAGGATCATGTAGGCGATGCCACAAACAAAAAACAGCATCGCTCCAATATCATGAACGCCTTCCACCGCTGTTTCCTGGAGCCAAAAAGAGATTACATGCATCACAGAAAAAGCTTTTTTGAAATGACATTTAAATTTGCACCACATAAACTGTGAGGACATACCTGAAAAGTTGCAACAATACACATCCCAAGACATGAGAGCATCCCTAAGACAAAGGAGGCTTTATTCTCCCTAATCAGGCATGATTTCTCCAAACATTCTTCAATCTGCACCTCCACAAACTTGAATCTGGCGTATATGGTGGCTATTCCTAAGCAGAAATCACATTGTAGATTAACCACAACATCACGTAACTCGTGACTAGTGCTACACCAGTTATCATCCTCTCATTTTCATCCTAAAAAGAGGAAACATGAGTGACATTATTGGAAACCTTGCTTCCTCACTTGGGAAAGGCTAAGGTTGCCTAATAGAACAGAGTTGAAATGTCAGATGTTCACAGAGAAATGAAAACAAAAACAACCTGCGAATGCAGAAATGAAGGTCATCAGGCCAAAAATGCAGCTCTCTGGTGGGGTTGCACCTGTGTCACTGAAAAGAGAGAACATCAGTCGTGTCTAAATACTTATTTGGCTTTCCTTATCAGCAAGTTCATAACAGAACACTAAGTCTTTCTCACTGTAAATACTTATAAATGTTATTTCCTGGTATTTTGACACAGGAAGGGGGAAATAGGTCTGAGCTTATATTATATAAAACTATTTAAATCAAACAAAGGACATTATGCAGCTCCAGGACTTTTAGTTTCAATGAAGCTCGTTTTCTAGGTAAAAGGTTCAGCTGATCTAACATTATTTGTAAGACTTTTATTTAGATTTATCAAAGAAAAAACATTGCCTTAAAAGAAGAAAAGTGAAGTGAAATAAAGAGATCTAAATCTGCAGGTTTACGTGCAGCCAGAGTACTGAGAGTCAGGGCATCCTGCCAGCTGAAGTTCACTTGAGGGAAAACGAAACTAAAACTTTTTGTATAAATCACAATCTGAAAAACTGCTTAATCTCAGTTCCGTTGATGTAAACCAAAAGGCACTTACCTTATGTATGGAAAGACCACGTCTGTGTCGCGTTTAAAAACAGAAATCACATATGAAATGATGAAGTTCCCGGAGGACCAGGAGACCAAAAACACTGGCAGGAAGCAGAGTCCTTGGCTGAAACAAAACATGTCCGAGCGCAGCTTCTAGAGAACTCACAGAGCGTGGGAAAAAAAAAGGTCTAAATGCTGTTAGAACAGAGGTGTGTGAGGAGGGCAGCTGCTGCTTTATACCCTTCAATCACACACGTGTCACATGCCTTGACAGGAATGAAGCTCAACTCTTCCCCAAAAGCGACTCCCTGTGGGCGCGTCTATACGCAAATAAAAAACCCTGATCACAATGATTCTGCACGTCTCTCTCTCTCTCTCTCTCTCTCTCTCTTTTTCAAAAATATGTATTACAGTAGAACAGCTGACATAGTGACACACAAATTGTCAGACTTTACTGTTTAAGTTGAAGGTTTTACATATTTAATCAAATATTGCCTTAATTTGTTCATCTTAAAATCTTTAGAGATCATTTTTAGGATGAACATTTTATGCATGACAGTGTTTTAGTGCATATGGAAATATCACGTGACTTTACCATGTTTTAAGCTCCTCACTGTAAACAAACATGGATCCAACTTAAAAATGCTTCAGTTAAAGCGGCTCTCTGGAGCATTTTTCTCTGTATCAAAGTTTTCTAAATGTTTTAAATGATATTTCAGGTCTAAACTATGATCTATGGGTTGAGTTCCACAACATCTGTCATTCTGATGAAGACCCTCCTTCCTCCTAGAGACCCCTTTCCATTATTTCTTGCCGCCGACATTTTTCAGCCAATGAAATTCAAATTTCTGCATTCTCTCAACATGCACGCGCATCGACCAAACCTGTACCAGTAGGGGGCGCTGTCGTACAGGACGCTCCGTGTGTTTCTTTGCCGTCTCAGCCGTTCACTGAGGACTCACGGCTCATTTCTACTAAAAACCTACCCATTCTCCAGCTAAAGATGGATTTATTTTTATTTTTAAACCTTTCACCTAACAGAATGGCAAGGCTTGACAGGATTCCGCGTTTATTTTGGTCAGAAAGTTCATCCAGGGCCGAGTCAAGTTCAGCTTCAGAGTCCGGCAGCAGCTCGGTGCTAACAGAGCTAATATCAGAAGCAGCAGGGACAGAGAGGGCTCATCAGACCCTCGTAGTAGTGTTGGAATAAGATTGTGAACTGTGAGTGATTAAACCCTACACATTGAGCTGTACAGTTCATGTCCGAAGTATATGCGCACGCGCGCACACGCGACCGGACGCGCGTGTCGAGATGTTTTGAGGAGGAGCCTTTGGACGTTAGATTCAAAAACTGCTCTCCTGATGAAATCCTCCGGAGTGCCGCTTTAAGTAATTGAATTAAGCAACCTCTGACATTGTTGCTGACTTGTGAAACAGATACATGTACAGATTTAATGTGCAAGTAAGATTACAGTTTAAAAAAGTGAAATATATACATGTGACATTTAGCTAGAAAACAAGAAATGTGACTTAATAAAACAGGAAACTATGGGTTACAAACTTTTTCAGGAAGGTCATTTAATATGAATGACAGCAAAACAAGTTTGTGAACCGATAATAAACAAACTGAGCAAACACAAACAAAAGGAACAGTGATTAATGACAGACTAATAAATGACAATCATCAAGCAGCTGTTATAAAAGAAAGAAAAAACACAGATGCTGAAAATAAAATTTGAAGGTTAAAATTCAGAAAATCAAGATAAAAGTCAACAATAGAGCAGAGAAACAACAGAAAAAGTAAAGTAATGCACAATATATAATGTGTTTGTGACTTTGCTAGGCTCATAACGTGTTTGAAAATGACAATTTTCTGATGCTTGAAGGGCTAAAGGAGGAGGAAGAAAGCCACAAAATAAGGCAGACAGGCCAGAAACACAGCAGCCTCTCTGGCCTCAGACAGAAAACCACAGTTTGATTTGTCTTGAGATGATTTCTGCTGAGCTGTCAGAAAACTTACAGAATATGATGACTAATCAGCTGAGTAACTGATTGTACAGTTTAGAGTAAATGATATATCAGTTTTCCAATTTTGCAAAAATACATATTTTATTCAAAAGTTTAGAAATGATCCAAAAGATTAAGGATTGTAGTCATGGATAGTAACACGAATACAACATAAAATGGTCAAATTTTGCAGTATTTGTTCAGGATGAAGGCTGTAATAGACTTAAATAGCAATATATATATATATATAATTTAAGATACGTTAATTTAAACTCTTTATTTGATAAAATATCAAACATTCAGAACTACAGGTGTAATTTTGGGATGAAAATTATGCAAAAAACAAATGACAGTATTTTTGTGCCACCCTATTGAAAAACTACATGAATTTAACATGTTTTTGTAAGTTAAAAAATTTGATTTTTCAAGCACCTTTCACGTACAGTCACTAAGCAATGTGGAATAAAATAAAAGCAGCTAGCAATAAAATAATCAAAACAACTAAAAGAGAATCAAAAGATAAAAGGCATTCAGGTAATAAAATCTCAGAAAAATGTCTGATTTAAAATAAATCATCCAGAAAGTCACCTAAACAACTCTTGGATCCTCAGACTACAAGGCCCTGACCCCTATAGTTCTCAGTCTAGTTTGAGGAACATCTAAGTTTTGAGCTTGCCACTGAAACTGCAAGCAGTATTTCACGTGAACCCATGTGAAAAAAACAAGCGACCACATGGGATAACATGAACATGCTGAAAATGTTCCAAATTTACATCGTTACATATGTTTTTTGTATTTCACATATGCCACATTATAATTTCAGTGTATTTTAAAGGAGGCTTGTAATTTAAAGGCAAAAAGCCACAAAATAATGCAGAAACACTGCAGCCTCTTTGCCCTCAGACAAAAAACCAGTTTGGTTTAACTGAGAGGATTTCTGCTGACCTGTCAAAAAACTTACAGAATATGCTGACTAATCCTAAACGGAGTAACTAGTTGTACAGTTTACACTTTACAGTATTAAATTATAAAATTATCAGCCATTTACTTTTCCAATTTTGCAAAAGCACAAAGTGTAGAAACTATCAACATATTCAGGGTGATAATCTATATTTAAATTGTATATAAATGTGTTTGTTGATTCACCCAATTATTCACATAAATGTTATTTCTAACAATCAAATGACGTTACAGAGTTTTATTACGTTCCCTGAATGCATCACGGGCCCAGCTCCTTGCCACCAGGGGGCGATATCGAACTCCGAATGAGGAAACGGCGCAGCGATTCGTCAGACGGCGGTCTATGGTTGTCATGTGCCGTGGTGTGTTGCTGGCGGTCAGCTGACACATCTCTTTCGTTTGTAATGTTTATCTTCTTTGTTCAGCAGACGATTATTTTAACTTTTTTTTGAATGAATGCGTCGCTATGCTTCACCCCGGAGAATCATGGTAGTCGTGAACTCGGTGTTGAAGCTGTTGCAGAGGCAGACGTACACCTGTCTGTCCCACCGATACGGACTCTACCTCTGCTTCGGGGGACTCGTCCTCATGATTGTTTCCGCCTTTCAGTTTGGAGAGGTTAGACTCTATTGTCTTTTAACTTTTGTCACTTTCAAACTCTCAGTTTTGTTTTGAAGGCAGCTGCTTTTCCCTAAGACCCTAACAGCTGTTATCAGGGTATTACGGGTGTCTGAAGACTCGATATAACCAGACTCCATTAAAAAACCCCACCTTTTAACCATAATTTGTTTGTAAAGACATGAAAGAAGCTGTTTACAACTCAAATTGTTACGTGACACAAATCGTTTTGATGTACAGAAAAAATCGTCTTGGCAAATAACTCTGTAAAACATAATATTTAATTTGTGTCAGATTTTCAATAATGTCATAACTAAATCAGGAAATGATAAAGTGGTTGGTGGTGTGGTTCATGCATTTGGGTTCTATGTGAGAGTAAGTCTTCTCTTGTGCGTACAGGTGGTGGTGGAGTGGAGTCGGGATCAGTATCATGTCCTGTTTGACTCCTACAGAGACAACGTGGGTGGGAAATCCTTCCAAAGCAGGTAACAACATACGTACTACATGTTTAAAAAATTGACAAATTGAAACGATCCACAGTGAGCTTTTGTGTATAACTGGCCAAATATGAAACAGTATGGTGAACCATAGCTGATTTTCTGCAGAAACGCCTCCAGATCTCAGACAAGACTGCCTTTATTTTCCCCCTGTGACAAACCAGAAAATTCTGGATGATATGTAGTCATGCATGGCGTGTACACAGGGAAGGAAAACTCAGATTATTTGCTTATTCATTTTTTCACTTTATAGGCTCTGCCTGCCCATGCCTATTGATGTGGTGTACACATGGGTCAACGGCACAGACGCAGCTCTGCTGAAAGAACTGAAGGCAGTCAAAGAGGAGCTGGAGGAGGAACAGAAAGCTCTGAGGTAGCTGTAGCTCCACTGTGCTGTTTGCTGAAACTCATATTTTAAATGCAAATGCAATATTTTGTCATTGATCACAAACTCTTGTGTTCTTCACCTTTTTCACCATCGCTTTGATACCGATTCAGATTAGACCAGAATGTTTCCATCAATTTATGGTGCAGATATTTCCTTTGCTTGCTTCTAAAAATTCACTGAAGGCCTTGAGCTGACTGTTTTCTCACAAACAGGGAACGTCTAGGGAAAAATACAAGTGACGCCACTGAAGTGCCAAAAGAGAGGTAGGTGTGAAAGTATACGTTGAGGATGTGTTGCGTTGTGGTTTTTGTAACTCAGTCACCACAGTTTATGAGGCTCTCAATGTTCAAATTAGCCAATAAGCAAAGAGTCATCAGTAAGTTTAGTAAGAACAACCATTTATGGAAAGTACAAGAAAGCTGCTATGTTTCAGTATTTATGCAGTTATCAATATGCAGGCTTTGTTTAAACCCTGGTAAATAATGACTTTAAATACAATAAAGCCGTGAACAATGCATTGGACAGGAAGTTGTAGTTTGTTTTACCACAACTCAAATGTCTAAACTGATAAGATCTGGGTCAGGCAGTGTTTTGTGTTTTGTTCGTGCTCATAAGTTTAAAAACACTCTCAGATTTTTATTAAAGATTTATCTCAAACTTAACAGGTTGTGGAAGTTTAATTTGATTTAGAGACAAAAACGAGCAGTGTATTGACCTGAAGTGAAGATCTGACATTTCTTTAGGTGCTTCCTGTGTTTTTACCTCAAACTGATAAAGTATTAAAAGCAACCTTTCTATCTGTCAAGTGTTAACCACATGGGAGCAGAAGCTGCTAGATGCAACTTTCTGTGTGTTGTGTGTGAAATTAATTCATTCTAAACACAAAGGAAGTACTTCTTTGAGTGTGCAAAGTGATGTTTTTGTATATTTATTGAAACATGATATATTTGCGTGTGTTCCTGACTTCTTTTTGCAGCGATAAGCTGGAATGCCTGCTGTCCCATTGCATCATAGCGCCCATGCTGGCGCTGGATCCCTCTCTGCCTGCCAACGTCACAGTCAAAGAGCTGCCGGCGGTCTCTCCTTCTTTTTCTGCTGCCAAAGCGCTGCTGCCCATGAACAAACCCTTCCACCCGTCTGTCGCCGTCTCTGTGATCGTCTTTCACTCGCAGGCTGATGGTAAAGAATGGAACTGTTTCTTTAGAACAAATGAGGTTAGGCAGGAAAGGATGTTCCTTAAAAATAAGACTCAACTAGGAACAGGAAGTTTATCAAGTTAACTATTATAGAGAAGCTTTTATTTTTGATTATGATTAAAATGTGATCAGAAATTATGCTTTTTGTGGTGATAAAGTGATCATTTAATTCTATAAAAGTCTCACCTTGAGATTTTTTTAAATTCTGTTGTTTTTGTTTTTTCCCCAGCTGATAATGCATATAAAGATGTTGCTAAAGAAGTCCAAAAATTCTCAGTTTCCAGATGTTATTTGGTGAGTTTGTATTAAATCTGTTTTATTTTGCCTGTTTAACATATTTCTGTCCTTTTTGCATGTAAATGACACGAGCAGTATTCATATTCATGAGGATAATTACACCTCAGGTGTTTATTATGTTTTATTCAAGCTCATCTGTTTGTTGCTTGTATTTCAGACGACAGATAAGGAGGCTCCAGGCCTGATTCGCATGCAGACTTTCGCCTATCTGAGCGGCTTTCCCGCTTCCTTCAAGGAGACTGAGCAGCTGCGGGTCAAGCTTCCTTCAGTCATAACCAGCAAGATTAAACAGGTAAAACCAACATTAAAAAAAAAAAAAAAAATATATATATATATATATATATATATATATATATATATATATATATATATATATATATATATATATATATATATATATATATATATATATATATATATATATATATATATATATGCCTTTTGTTTTAGTTTGTTTGCAAAATTGGGGAGCACAAAAAACCTGCACACATTTGGAAGAATAGGGTACAAATGTTCCAAATGCACCAACAGTTTGAACCAGCAGGTGGCAGCATTGCTCTCTGGCAGTTTTTGCTGATTATTTTTCACATGATGCAGAAAATATGAGTTATTTCCACGCAGTTTCATTGAATCAGTGGCAACTTTTATTATTGAGTTTTTACATTTTAGTTTAGATCTTTTTGTGCATAATTTTCTCAGTTTTAGACAGTTAAATACAGGACCTCGGTTTTGCTTGGTGTCTGTGGACAGTTTGAGTGTTTTGAGAGGAGTGAATGTCACTAATGAGTGTGGATCATGTTGAAATAATCAAAAGAAAGCAGAAGTAACCAGGTGCTGAGTTCCTCTTGAACCAGCTGACCGTGAGCTGCAGACACGAGTCGACTGTCCTGTCTTCTGATAATAAACTCACATGGCTGATAGATAAATAGATGTTAAACTAGATAAAGCCTTTCATAACTGTCTTCGAATATGTTGAGAATACAAACGCTACACAACAGGCTAATAGCATCAGTAGGCTGTTAGTTGAGGTGTTACCTTTCTAACTGTATATTTGGAATCAAACGGATGACCAAACAATTAATTTCACCAAATAAATTAAGGTTTTTATTTACTTTTGAATGGAAAAAAACATAAAAATGCCGATTTTCTTATTGCTTTTATAAAAGACTAACATAAATTTAGATTCTAACCTGCTTTTGAGTAATTTTTTTGAGACAATAACTGTATTTTTATTTGGAATATTACAAAGATAGGATACAACTGCACCGAATTGAAAAGAGAATGGATGAGGCCATGTATCACCAGATTGGATCCATCATCAATTAACTATTTGAACATCACACAGTGTGATTTTCTATAATAAAAAAAAATTGGCAGGGGATCAGTGTTTATGTTGAAAAACATTTAGACGTTTGTTTTCTTTTTGAACATCCTTATTAAGCTCTCTGATGCCTTTTGTTTAGGTTACATCAATGTGAAACTTTTGCTTTCTTTCTGGTTTTTCTTTATATTTCTTTTTTAATGTATTTCAGATTTTATAAGTAATCAAAATAAGATAAATTAGTTTAGTCATTCGTATCTTATTTTCAGGCAGGATTAGAGAGTTATATCAACACCTTTTAATTTTTTTGCTATTTGTGAGCTCAAACATTGAAGAAAGAATCTTCTTCATGGTAATTCATCGTCTGTGATGAGATGTAGGTAAACAGTGTTTAACCTAAATATCATCATCATCATCAGGTCCACTCTGGACTCCGTGCTTCCTGCCTTGTAGCCTGATAGGTCATGTGATAATAATCACCGATGTTCGGTGTGTAACTCGAGTGGATGGTGAGGGGTTTAACATTAGAACAACTGTCAGGAGAAGCACGACGCCGGTCAGCCCGCTGAAAGGCCACCGGTATCCTCCTGAACCCGTCTGAACTCTGAGACCTCTTCTGTCGTCTTAAATTCTCCTCGAGTCCAGTTTCAGTAATTTATTGAAGCTTGAAGGGTAACGTTTAGAGGATGCAAAGTGTTTGCCATTTAGCTCTGGCAGGATTGAAACCTCCACACAATGAACAGTTTGGGTTTCAAGCTGTTTCCTGGTGTCACCGCCGCGGTTCTGTGAAAGAGGGATGATGTGCATAGTGTGGAGGGAGCGGTTCAGCGGCGGTATTTATAGCTGGTGTTAGACCGACTGATATGGTGATGAAAGCTGGACTACGACGGCGATCATCTGCTCGTGCTGTCGCCTGTTGAGTCCTGCTCCCGTGTTTGTGTACAAGCCAGCTGTGCTGATGTTTTTTTATTAGTGTTTATTTTAATACATCAGAGAAGGTCACAGGGGGTCGCAGTAGTCAGAAACTTTTATTGTACTCGATATTATATACTGCAGTTTTAACAGCTTATTGTATTTTGTGGAGGGATTTATGAATTCTTCACCTCCTGAACTCTTTTGGATGCTTCGTTTTATTAATTCCATACATTTTTAGTTTTGTGTCAGCAGCTCTTTTTGTTAAAAGTCATTTTTAGCTGTTGTCCTTTTTGTGGACTTTAGATATTTTATTTTCAGACGTTAGAAAGCGTCTTAGAGATGATGACTACTTATTGTTGAGATGTTTGAAGAGTACAAGACAGCACAAACAACAAAATTCCTTTTATTATAGTTCTTGGAGATAATTCTAAATCTGCTGAAAATGGTATCTGCAGGTCAAAACCAGAGTCAGTGCATCTCTGATCCAACTGGAGTGATCCATGTTTTTATTTCTGTGTAGCTCTTCACCCATCAGGAGCTTCCCCTCAGATCAAACTTCGTCCTGATTCAGAGTCCCAGCTGCTGTTTAAGCTCACTCACCACTCACTTCATTAGCTCACTCACTTAGATTTTCTAGTCTAATTACATTTTCGTTATCCGGTGCAGCAGCATGTCAGTCATTGTGGTTTAATGTGTTGAGAGCGAAATTCACACGGGGCATGTTAGGACTGTGGTGAGGAATATCTTCAGCTGCTGCCTGGCAGATGAGTTGATAAAACCCTCAGCGTTTTATTTTATTATTTAAATTACCCAAGCTCCTCTGCTTTCACCCAAACTTCTGTGTTTAAAAGCAGCTAGCAACGTTTTTTGTTTAATTTAGAA
Source organism: Callopanchax toddi (assembly GCA_006937965.1). Lineage (NCBI taxonomy): Eukaryota > Metazoa > Chordata > Actinopteri > Cyprinodontiformes > Nothobranchiidae > Callopanchax > Callopanchax toddi. The sequence goes on along the minus strand of SSNR01000021.1, from coordinate 3,650,188 downwards.
ATGCAGCCTTTTCCCTGCATAAAACATTGTCCTCCTCAAGGGAAAACTTTAGTTATAAACGCGTTTTGGTGACAGGCCTCTTGTTATGAATCAGTGCTGTGGAATTCTCAGCTGTTTATGTTGGCAAACGTTGAAGGTAGGCTTTGAATTACATGACATAATCAGAGAGCCACATTAACCCCAAGATAAAAGGGCACAGGAGTCATCAGGATGTTGACAAAGTAATGATGACATTAATATTTCTAATCTAAAACACAAAGTTTATTAATGTACAGAAATTAATTCAACTTTAAGGAACAATCTTCTGTTAGTCCTGGTCTGTTTGATTTGTACTGATTGACTGATTAGATCAGCCACGTTTTGACATATTTTTAAATAGTTGTCATCGGCTGCACCTGAGCGTGCTAAGCTGATTAAAAAGCAGGCACATCTGTGGGCAACACAGTGTTATTAGAGATTATATTAAACATTTTGGTTGCTTTTTCAGTACAAAGTAATAAAACTTGAAGAAAAATGCTGTATTTTACATTTTAAAAGCAGGTAATGCCCCGTTGAGATCAGGAATCTGTTTTTTTTAAGATGGACCTGAAAACTTTTTTTTGTAAATTTATAGAAACATGTTAATTGGTAGAAACGGCTTCCAAAAATGCCAGTAAAGGTGCATGATGTTTAATAGCAATTCATTAAATGTTTACCAAGCTTGTTCTCGCAAATGCAAATCTTCTTCCAGTCCATTAGATAAATAAAAGTATGTGGATTTTTGGCTACAGTCTGTGAAGCATCTGATCTGCTATTAGTGAAAAGAAAACTAAATAATATAAACATCACCAAAATTATTGGAATTTGGTCTCATTGGACTGTAATTGTGGGATTTAAAGTTTTACCAACCTGAATGTTGTCACTAACAGAGTTTAGAATTCTTCTAACCTGTTTCCATTTTCATAATTTTGATTTGTCCTGCAGTTTGAGTTGTATTCGGAGGCCAGCATTGCTCTGCTTCACCTGAACACCCCGCAGGATTTTGCTGATCTGACCCAGCAGGCGAAAAAGAACCTGACTCTGGACGGGAAGGAGTTAACCGTCAGTCCTGCCTACTTGTTCTGGGACCTCGCTGCCATCTCACAGGTGCACTTTCTTCTTTTACGTCTTCATTGTCACTTTGAATATTACTTTACGGTAGCACAAGACACGTAATGGTTTTAGAGCAAATAAAAACTCAACAAACAGATTAATTCTGTCAAGAGTTGTTGAAATATATCTATGACTTCATGGTATCAATACTAGTCGTTTCTATTCAAATTAGAGCTGTATTTTCCCTCCAGTCTAAACAGGATGAAGACGTATCAGCCAGCCGGTTTGAGGACAACGAGGAGCTCCGCTACTCGCTGCGTTCTATAGAGAAACACGCTCCCTGGGTGCGACACGTCTTCATCGTAACAAACGGACAAATTCCCTCCTGGCTGAACCTGGATAACCCCAGAGTTACCGTAGTTGCACATCAGGTCAACATCTACATCAGTACTAACTCCTAACTCTCAGTCAAAACGGGCTAAAAAGTACAGATAGCACTGTTTGGATCTAAACATAACGTATGCTTGTCATTTTCCAGGATATCTTCTTGAACCACACCCACCTTCCCACTTTCAGCTCCCCCGCCATCGAGACTCACATCCATCGAATCCCAGGCCTGTCCCAGAAGTTTATTTACCTCAACGATGATGTGATGTTCGGTAAAGACGTGTGGCCGGACGACTTCTACAGCCACTCCAAAGGACAAAAGGTGGATACACAACCGTAAGAGTTCTCGCAGTGACGTTCGATATAAAATCTGGTTTTCATGCTCGTCTCTTCTCACTTCCCTACAGGTGTACCTCACCTGGCCTGTTCCCAACTGTGCAGAGGGCTGCCCAGGATCCTGGATTAAAGACGGGTACTGTGACAAGGCCTGCAACAACTCTGCATGTGACTGGGATGGCGGGGACTGTTTAGGTGAGTATCTGGACACTTCTCTGTGCAGAAATAAGCTGTGGCGTTAATAACTTTTTTTTTTCTGACAGGTGCAGCAGGGAACAGGTTTCCTGCAGGCGTGGGAGGTGTTGGGCCTGGTGGAGCTGGTGGACAGGTGTGGCAGTTTGGTGGTGGTCTAGGAGGCGCAGGTGGGACGTTATACTGCAATCAAGGCTGCGCCAACTCATGGCTGGCAGATAAATTCTGCGATCAGGCCTGTAATGTGCTCTCCTGTGGCTTTGATGTGGGTGACTGTGGCCAAGGTGAGTTTAAAACAAATGCATGTAAAATCAATAGATGCCATAAACGAACAATAAAAGTCTGGTGTTTTACGAACTAGTGTTAAAGTCCTAAATCTGTTTTGTAGAACACTTTGGCGAGCTGCACCATGTGACCCTGCTGAGGAACCAGAGTCTCTACATGCTCCCTCAGGGTGAGACCAAACCATATTTCAGCTTCGAGAAACTGGCGCGACGAGTCTCTGAGGCTCATGTCAGCGACAGCTCCGTGGTTCGACACACCTCCGTCGCCAACAAGTGGAAGACCATCCACCTGCTCCTCCATCCAGGCTACAACGCCACCCAGATCCAGTACAACATCACCTTCCAGGGAGAGGATGACACCGAGTTCAAAATGAGCTTTAAAGTAGCCGTCGACACTCGTGAGGTTCCTCAGAAAAATGTTTCTCAGACTGTGAGCAAAGAGGAAGGAAAAGAGTCCAAGCTGCCCGCGACTCCGGAGCCAGCTTTTCCTTTTTCTGATATTCCCGAGGAAAAACGAGGGCCTAAGATCCATTCCAGGAAACCTGGCAAACAAGATGTCATTCAGGTTCCTTCAGTGAATGTGTCGCTTTTACCAGCTGTTGTTCGCAGCGAGCTTCAAAAGTTGGAGGAAAAACTTCTGATTGGTGACATTACTATGAAGGGTTATAATCTCACCAAGGCTGATCTTCTGAAACCCTACAAGCTACTGGCTGAAAAGCAGCCGGACACTGATTTACAAGCAGGCAGAGTCCAGGGGAAGCCCTACAAAGACCTAGAAGAAGTTCAGTTGGAAGGAAACCCCCTGATGAAAAACGAAGCTGGAAAAATCATCCAGATGAATCTAAACTCAGATGCGATTACTATAAAAAACCCTGCTACTCCTTCCATCCCTGTACGTATTGATGACAACTTTAAAAACGTTGATTCATATCATCTGAATGCTGTGATTGAGAGACCCAGGATTTCCAAACTTTTAAGTAATATTTCCAAAAAGAAGAGTGAGGAGATTCCAGCGGAGCCGTCCAAGGCTCCTTCAGTCGGTAGGAAACTCCAGCACTTCATCTCCTCAGATCGAGGCTTTCTGCCGTGGGAAAGGAGGAAATACTTCCAGTCTTTGCTTGAGGTAATTACATCTCCGAGTTTTAACCTTTTAGTCAAGCATTCCTACAACTTTAGAAATCATTTTCCTTGTGTTAACTCCTCAGGAGGAGGTGCGTCTACAGACAGAACTGTCCTATAAAACTGATGGTGAAGCTACAGGGCGAAAGCTTCAAGACACGTTTGCTGACTCGTTGCGTTACGTCAACAAACTGCTCAACGGCCAATTTGGCTTCACGTCCCGCAAAGTCCCTGCACACATGCCGCATATGATCGACCGCCTCATCATGCAGGAGCTGCAGGACACGTAAGGAACAAAAAAATTATACTTATGCCTTTTTGATGTGATATGATGATGTCTTTAGCAGCGTCATGTTTTTTTTGGTTCAGATTTCCTGAGGAGTTTGATAAAACATCAGGCCACCGTGTTCGGCACTCGGAGGACATGCAGTTTGCGTTTTCATATTTTTACTTCCTGATGAGCGCCCAGCAGCAGCTCAATGTCTCAGAAGTGTTTGACGAGATCGACACAGATCATTCAGGCGTTTTGTCCGACCGCGAGATCCGAACTCTGGCGACGAGGATCCACGAGCTCCCCCTCAGCCTCCAGGTCAGTCCGAGGCATTGATTTGTTGTCCGTTTCTCAGAAAGCGGTTTTAAGTTTTTCTTATTATTTGTGTGAAATCTAGGACTTGACAGGTCTCGAGCAGATGTTGATAAACTGTTCTAAAACACTCCCGACTAACCTGACCCATCTCCACCTGGTGAGTCCCACTCAGGAAGCCTACTACGACCCAAACATGGTGAGTTATACTCAGATTTAATGATACTTCTTTTTCCACTTTGATCTAGTATTATAAGTTATTTCTCTTTTAAGCCTCCTGTTACGAAAGGCCTGGTTCTTCACTGCAAACCCATCACAGAGCGGATCCATAAAGCCTTTAGAGACCAGAATAAATACAAGTGAGATTTCAATTTAAAACTTTTATTTATAGAATTTTTAAAAATTTTTCTAAGCCGGTTTGGCTTTTTGTTTGACAGATTTGAGATAATGGGGGAGGAGGAGATCGCTTTCAAGATGGTGCGGACCAATGTGTCCCATGTGGTCGGCCAGTTGGATGACATCAGGAAGAATCCCAGGTGAGGAAGACTTCTTTATTTCTTTATAATCGGGTTAACACATTTAATCAGGTTCATCTTTATCGTCCAACAGGAAGTTCATCTGCCTGAATGATAACATCGACCACAGCCATAAGGACGCTCCCACAGTAAAAGCTGTGTTAAGAGACTTCTACGAATCCATGTTCCCTCTGCCTTCCCAGTTTGAACTTCCTAGAGAATACCGCAACAGATTCCTGCATATGGATGAGCTCCATGAGTGGTATGTTTGGTTTTTAGCTTTCATTCATCATTAGTTCTGCACTTAAAATGTTACCTCTTGGATTTTCTTTGCCTGATAAGTTCACGTTTCAGGTATCAAGTTAATTTCTGTCTGGATGAGTGATGTTGGAGCAGTGGGAACCCTTTAGGGGAGTCTTTGTATGAGGGATCCTGCTCCTGTATTTAAGAGGTTGAGCTTAAGAACATCAGATTTAAATAGAAAAGTTAAAATTAGACTGAGCTGCTTCAGATGAGTAACCAGCTGTAAGATATACAGTATGTACTGCTGGTTAATGTCACTTTGTCACCCTGTTGCCCCACTGCCCTCTCTACATACTGCTCCCCTCACAGCAATCCACCTCGGTGTGTGATGTTAATAAACTAAAATGTGCCGTTTTCCAGGCGGGTGTATCGGGACAAGCTGAAGTTCTGGACTCACTGTGTCCTTGTGACTCTGGTCGTCTTCACTGTCATGTCCTTCTTTGCTGAACAGGTCTGTATTCACACTCCATTGGTTTATTTACTTTTTATGTGGTCACTTTTTTCCAGTTTAGTCCCAAATCTGAATAAAACAAATCCCAGGAGCCGTTGAAGCTTTGAGCTGCTGATCCACCACCCTAATCCAAAGGTTTCCAGTTGCTCCTCAAAGAAAGGTTAATAACTGGAACGACCTAAAGGGAATCTCTCCACAGCAGCCCACGGGGACCAGAGCTCCCAGTGGGGAATGTGTTTGACTTGTCCACTGCTCCGTTTTTGGCAGAAAAGGATGAGATTTATTTATTAAAGCTGAACATTAGTGGTCTGTTTAGAATTATTATGAACCTTGAAATGTAAGCAAGATAATTAAATAGATCATTATGAATGTTTTTGCAAAAATAATCAGTAAAATGTTGTTTTTTTTTCTACTTAAACTTTTTCCAGTTCAAGATTTCTAATTATTCAGCAGATTTAAACTTCTATATGTAGCAAAGATTTTTGGTGATTGCGTAAAGTTTCCTTGTCGAGTCATTTCTTCTCCTTCCTGCAGCTCATTCTCCTAAAGAGGAAGCTGTTCCCCAGACGCAGAGTGAACAGAGACAGCAACCCTGAGCGGGTGTGAAAGAGGAACACTTCCTCCTCTACGCCTTTCTTGAGTTTGCCCCCCACCCTTCATCTCCTCCTCAGCGGTGAGGACAGGAAAGCATCCAGACGGGGCGACTGGGTGGAAATGGGAATCCCAGAGTCCCATCAGTACAGATGGAGGCTCATGTGAGGTCGGGTGGAAACGAGTTCTTGAAGATGATGGATGGCGATGGCCAGTGAAGGACATGGCAGCCAGAAACTCGATACCTGTAAAGTTTATTTTCTTTCAGTGAAAGTCGAGACTTCTCTTACGAACACACAACACTCCTCACATCTTCAGTCCTGCCATCAGCATGTTAGTAACAAAAGTACTCTTTTATCAGAAGACATACTGATACTTTTACTGGCACAAACTTCTAAAAGTGTTTGAATCTTCTACGTTTGTGTTTTTTTTTAAAATTAAGTTAAATATATTTGTGTTTGAAACTGAAGATGTCAAATTTGCTGCTGGGAATAAATATATTGTTGAAGTTTATTGGGGAGGGAAAGTATTGTTTTTACAACGTTGGTTTAATTTTAAAGACATGGGAAAATACATGAAAAATCAGAATTCAGTTTTGACTGTTACATGTTTGAAACCAAGTGCCTTTTTTGTTAATCTGTGTTGTTATTCTGTTAGATATGAACTATTTCTTTTTTTTTGAACAATTTCTAATGTTGGGTACCTCCTAATCTCTTGGTTTACATTGGGAATGAATGGGACGGAGAATAAGATGATTGATGTTGATGCGATACAGATCTATGTGATTGTTTGAGCTACTTGTAATTCTATCACAGCCACCTGTGTGTGTGTGTGTGTGTCCCTGTGGGACTCGACGGGCTCGCTGTTGTCTGAAATTCAGACCTCCTCAGCATGTTCTGTAACTTATTTTGATTGTGTTGTTGTGACCATGAAACCAGTGAACGATGCATCTGTTTTGAATGCCAGAATTTAAACTATGTCTCATAAATTGCTTGTGATCTGTTTCAGTCAGTTTTAAAAGTGTTCTGGACAAAAAATGCGATCGACTACTAGAAACAGTCAGCAGCTATGGTGTTAGCTGGAGAGACAGACAAGGCGATAAGGAACATTTCGGGAAGGTTTTTTTTTTTTGCTTTGATTGTTGATTGAAATAAATTTTGTTTGGTTCAGATAAACCCATCTTTTATTTTACTTTTCCCCATCCATTTAATTAAAAATCAAAAGAAGAAACTGTTTTTAGATTCAAAATTTAAAAGCTTCTGACATTTTACTAAATGTAAATCAGGTCTGTTAATATGCATACAGTAGCCTAATGTTTGTACTTTTACTTTTGTACTTAATGATAAATTTGAGAGACCGGCTTTAATTCATGTGTTTTAAAGGTACACTATGTAACTTTTTGTGCTAATATGACCCTTTGGTTAATGTCACTCAGCCCTATCTGCTGCTTGTGTCCAGGGTACACAGTTTGCCGGTGCTCCTGAAGTCTCACAAAGTCACAAATCTCACAAGAGTTAGGCTAATCCAATGTGGCTAGCTGTTATGCTAGCGCCAAAGTGTTTTTAGCTCATGATTTCTGCATTTTTTCCATCTCTCCCTGCTTGAACACAGCTGATTTCTTTGAATGAGTGATGAACCGCTCCAATAGAAAGCAATGAAGGCTGAGGAGACGTTTCAACAGTTAGATTTAGGTGTTTCTGAGCAAAGACAATGCTAACGTTTTTATAACAGTGACTTAAAATGGACACTAGGGGGTGCTAAAAACAAGCCAAAACTGCATAGTGTGCCTTGAGATGTTTTGCCAAGATTTCAGTTTAAACACTTTTGACCTCAATAAATGAAAATATCCTTCACTGACCAGGTTTTAACCCTGTAAAGCCAAATGTTTTACTTATGATTGACCTATAAGTCCTCTGCTTTAACAGGATTAGTACACCTGCTGTACAAACTTCTGTGTCCTCACGCCCTCTAGTGGAGGATCAAAATATTGCAGGGTTAGGGTTTCTTGTATTATCTAAAATACATTAAAATATAATTTTTATGTACTTACGTTAAGATTAGTCAGTACATAGTTTAAAAGATATCTATTATTAGTAAGGGGTTAAGTGACTATGACCTAACTAATAGAGAACCTGCAGTTCCCATCATTGGAAGCTTCCTGGTTTAATTCTTTGTATTTGAAGTAATCAGTTTACATTTGTCTAAATGAGCAGATAATAGTTCCATTAACTTTTTCCAGCTTTTCTCATTGACATCAAGTGTAAAGTCTGCCATATTTCACGAGGGATGCCAAGTATTTACTTTAAATTGAGATTTTTCTTTTGCAGCTTGTTTGTTCAAGGATTTGTACATAAAAGGGTTTAACTGAGATGTTTCCCTGCAAAATCTAAATTGACTTTTTTTTTTTTTACTCAAACTAGTGGTATGCACTGATAACTTCTGTTTTCATATTCATGAAGGCATCTTAAAAACTTCCTCTTTTCTTTTGCAAAGTCATCTAATTTTACTTTTGATTCGACAGCTTGGTAGTGTGTTGTTTTGCAACATTTATGCTAACATATCCTTTTAGCACACCTCTCTGCTGCTTATAAGTTTAAAAAGAAAATGTTTTCCCAAATACGAGCACATCATTTTAACCACTTAAATAGTTTAATGACTCCATTAAAAAAAATCCCTTTTAATCCCCCAAACAACTGAATTATGTCAGATTACAACAGTGATATTTAGTCATACAATAACTAATAATGCAACAAATTAAATCGGTCACTTGTACAAGTGAAGATAAGTGAACTGTTAAAAGAAAAACAATAAAAACTTCCAGTTGACTTGTAGTACTGTAACTATTGCTGTATCACATATGTATCATGTAAACGCCATTGGAAAAAACAACATACAAAGCTGTTTTAAATATTCACAAGTAAAACAATAATTACAACATAAGTATTTAAGGCGTATTCAGTTCATCTCTGTACAGTCGTACATAATTAAGTAATAGCCCTTTAGGGAGAAGAAATGAGAAAGCAGAACAAGTCGAGTTAATGCTTCATCGGTCGACAGCACTCAGAAGGTCAAAGTCAGTTTGTTTTCTGGGACAGAATAAAAGTAACAGGAGGTAAAAGCTCTTGAGTTTGGAGTGATGTCTGTGGAAAAACCTAAACGAGGACCTGTCGTCATTTTCAGCATCAACGTGTGACCTTTGCCCTCCGCAGAGCTCATCAACAACCTGCCAGTTCACACTGGAGACTTCATTGGAATTTTTCTGAGGTTTTAAAGTTTAGAAACGGTGATTTTTTTAAAGCGCTGATTTATGTCAAATTGAGTCATTTGGTAAATTAAAGTCCAAAAATGTAAACTTTTTTCAAGGTAATGTTTAGTTTGATAACATTTTGGTGGTTTAGTGTTAATAATTTTTTATTTAATTGCAATCATGTCTAAATTTAAAGCAGGTATGAATGCTTTGATATTTGCCAAAGGTATAAAATACCTAATCAAAGAAAACATTTTGGTATTTAGGTTGAAAAAGCAGAAAATGTCCCTTTATTTTAAAAAATTAATTTCTGAAAACATGCACTGATGTTTAAATTAAAAACTAATTGGCTTCAGTAGCTAAAATTTCTAAAGACTAATTGTTTCTACTTAATATTCCATTTAACAGACATGGGTTTTGTTTTTTTGGTGGGTTGAACTGTTCCTTTGATGAGGCAGTTTCAATCAGAAGTGGTTACTTTGTCGAGGCTGCAGTGGCTCTGGGTCGAGGGTCTTTCCCCCTCTTGAGGGTCGTCGTCTGCTTTCAGGAGCGGGGAGAAATCTGCTTCCTCCCCCGCCTCCTCCCGCCGGGCAAGCCGTCAGTCGCGGTGGGTGTTGCTTTGAGGCGTGATGCTGAAAACTCTGATGCGTAGGTGGGAGGCGATCTGGAGGCACACACCTGTGCAGTAGCGTGTGAGATCCAGAAGAGAGAAAACCTGAAATATAAATAAAATTGAAAAATTTACCAAAGAAAGAAAGTGTTAGCTACGTGGGGTAAATACTCAGAATTTCATCAGCAATAAAAAGTAGTCAGAGCAATCTCAAATTGGTGAATTAAAGAGAAATTCAAAACTTCTATATATTAAAACCAGGAAAACTTTAAGATATTAGAGTTTGTAGAATTTGCTGGACAAACTAAACTAAACCTCTGTCTGAATGCAGAAGACTTTCAGGAAGATTTCTCAGACTGCTACATAAAATGAGAAGTTATCAGAGGAAGAAAAACCCTGTGTCCTTGCCACAAAGTTCTGCATCAGCAGTTTCCATATGATAATCTAAAAAAGACAGCTGCATTTTTTTTTAAAAATAAGCCTTCGCTAAATTTATGAACTCTTTTTGGTTGAAATAATTTAATTTGATAAAACAGTCACAGCAAATATAGCAGAAAAAAGCCTGAATGTCTAGAAAAATCAGTGTGTGAGTGCACAAACAGAGTAAACCCTTAAAAATAAAACTATTACTCATTTTATACGTTTATTTGGTACTGACCATAGCAATCCAGAGGACAATGTGTTCGTCGATGAAGCTGTTAAAGTACTGGTTGAGGAAGAGGAGGCCCGGCCCAATAAAGGCCGTATCTGGAAGGTATAACTCACTCCTGGTCATGTGCGCTATCTACAGAATTAAAAACATGAAATGAGTTGAAAATTGAGGCGTTTTCCGAGTAGGGACAATTCATTTTGTGTGATTTGGACAAATCTAACATACCACCAGCTTATTGGAGATCTTAGAGGCGACCATGCCAAAGGTGAGCAGGTAGAGACAGGGGTGGTGCTCGAATAAATGACTAGACGACTTCTTGAAAATGATAAAAGCCAATGTGATGAAGAGGCCGATGTGCAAACCAGGACTCAGCACGCTGGTGTCCTAAACAAACAACATTAATTAGAACATAAAAAGTGCCACATTTTACCGTTTAAGGAATAAAAATTGAACTCCACTTACAGCGACAGTGGAGCCATTCTTGCCCACCCCTCCGTTCAAAATCACATAGAAGTAGTTGTAGCAGGAGTACAGGGCACCCCCGATGATGCCCATAATGGGGAAGGCGTACATCTTCAGTCCAATTACTGGTAACTATGGAAACACAGAAGGCTCAAATTAAACAGACAACAAAACGTTCCAAAAAACGGACTAACGGTTCTTATGTAGGAGCTGCGGCATGCTGAGCGTGATGGGAGCGCAAAGCAAAAAAACCCAAAACAAACGAAAAAATGCAGGTGACATCATCAGCTTTTTGAGCCAGATCATGTCCAATAGATGACCTGTTGCCATGGCGTTGACTACCCATATTTACCTTCTCACTTCTCTCATGTGATGTAAAGTCAAGCCTCCAAAGGCAGCACAGAGTGAAAGTAAAACACAAATTCTATTTAAATACAACTACAACTAGAAATTGTTAATTTTTCTTCACTCAGGTGAAATGAAAATGTCCCTGTGAATACAGTGTCGTTGCACGTGAGAGGTTGGAATGTGCCGTTTGTGGTTACCGTAGTTTCCCAAAGGCTCACGCCTCCAAAGGCAGACATCAGGTACATGATCATGATGGCAAACTGCACCTCTGTGACATCGATGCTGTGCAAAAAAAAAAGGAATGCTGGCTTTAATTCAGGTCTTCAATCAATCAATCAATTAATCACATTTTATTTGTAAATCACTCCTCATGCTAGGAGGAGCTCAAAGTGCTATACAGATTTAAAGAAAAAATAAAACAATAATCCCATAAAAAATAAAAACAGTACCCCCCTCCCCTCCCACACACACAATAAAAGATTACTTGTAAGAAGTAACATTTAGAGAAAGTAAATGTGTGACTTACAATCCAAAGCGAAGCGTTCCTGATACGTAGGTCTGCCAGTGGGCACAGAAGAACATAAACATCCCGATGAAACCACAGAACCACATCCAGTTAGGGTATCTTCCTATTCCACATGAAACGCATGTTCCCACAGCAACAAAAACTGACAAATAAAGAAAACAAGGGAGGACATATAAGTCAGGAGCCTCCTAATAATAGTTTTTGCTTTTAACAGATTCTGATCAGGGGCCTCGTGTACAAAGGGTGCAACACAAAAAACTTTTTTCCTCGCAAAATTCCAGATGCATCAATAATGTAATGACCCTGTGAACATGCAGAGCAAACTTCATAGCTGGAATAAGAACCGATCTACAGCTATCAGTCCACTGGTCACACTTGGTAGGTTGGGGTTTCTAACAACAGGCGCATTTCAGAAGGACCAGCATTGTGTCGAGGTGATCTGATTCAACCCAATTCATAAACAGCACGGTTGAGAACAGACTAGCTAGCACAGTGTGGAGTGTAAATTCAGCTTATTGTCCCAAAATTAACTTCTGGTAATGTGCATGAAGTCTGTGCACCTCCAAACATCATGGCGCACAATTTCACGTTGATTGATAAAGTTTGATACGTCTGGATTTGTTTGGACACATTTGGTAGGAAATTCATGCAAGTCTTTGCACACGAGCCACCAGAACACCACAGTTTGTGTAAAGCACCTGTGGAGACAGCATCGCAGCCATGGTCAAAGAGTTCTCCAAGAGGTGAGCTGCTGTTTGTCCTCCTGGCTTGTTTCCCATCAATAGCATCCAGAGACTGATAGATGAAGAGGCCCAGAGCAGACAGGATAAACACCCATGATGGAGCCTAAGATGGAGGAACAGGAAATAGCTAGGTTAAACAACAAACTGAAGTAATAACTGAATAATGAATATTTGCTTTGGCAACTACTGTATTGCTACTGTCATTTTATCAAGTGTATGGGACTGGTTGAGAAAACTTTGCATTTAAAAATTAAAAATCCAAGTTTCTGTTTGGACTGATCTTGAAATGTATAACAGATATTAGACAAGTGAAGCCCAGTTTTACCCCACTCTTACTTTAAATCTGTAATGAAAGCAACATGAACTTGAGCACAGTGTCTCAGGATGTGTGAAGGTCTGATATGGCTTAAGTAATGTGTGCCGTGAGATTTCTATAATTTTTATTCTCCTAACCTTCACAACCTTTGTCTTGCATCTGTGTGCAGACTGGAGGTTAAAGTCTACAGAAGGAGAGATTCCAGTGCTGCTCCTCTTACTAGGGTGAAGGTTACAAACCATCTGCGTGCTGAGCACAGCCAACACAGTGTGCTCTTCTAAAACAAATCATGTGTCCATTTGTATAATGAGAGCAGTTTTTTGTTTTGTTTCTAGAGGGAAAAGGAATCCCATGTTTCTTCTCAAAAGAAATCTGTAAACTGTAATAAACCCACACAAGCAAAATCCTGCCCCTGGAACAGATTTAACTTGTGTGGGTTTATCACAGGGAGCGCTTTAAACTGTATCTGGGATGTGATGGTATCAGCAGGCTGCATGGACTTTGATTTATCTGCACAGCTCTTTTTCATGGTCAGACAGGATGAAGTCTGATAAAAATACAAATTTGAATGCTGTATTTTTTCTAACAAATCTTCACACACAGATCTGTCAGAATATATGACAATTATGGGCTCAGCTTGACATTTTTACCCACTTATTTTAGGTATAGGGAGGAACGTAGGGTTTGTGTCAGCACTATCTGTATTTTATTTATTTAGTGATGCTAAATGAATAGCCTCTTCTGTGACTGTGGCTTGAAAACAAATTATTCTCCAAATACGAATTTGCCATAGCAACGCTGCATCACATAAGGACGGACAGACACGTAAATGCTGGAAACTTTCCAAAAAAATACGCAAAAACATCATATGACCACCAAAACTGCCAAGTCCAAACACCCACTTAATTCGATTAAAATGCGACAACTTAAAGCATTCTCGTTTTGTGAGGTCAGTCAGTCGTTCCACACAGTTGATGTCAGCCTTACTGGATGATTGGAGAATTATTTCAAATTCGGCTCATATTATTTTAATAAGCAAGCGTCAACTTTACGAATCTCCCTACAAAATAGCAACAATAGCATTTTAGCTAGCATCATGTCCATGTAAATAATGTGAGAATTGTTTAAATACGTTACACATTTTGAAACTAAAATATATGCCGAATTATTACATGAATGTTGTTTAATCAGATAAAAGTATAGTTATTGACTTTTAATAAATATGGATTATACAGGTCGCTGCGAAAGGTTATTTCAGCAATTTCTGAATGGAGGTCGCCATTTCTGTACGTACAAAAAATAATGGGACATATTAAGTGCACGTCTCCGTTTGGAAACTTTAGCTAAGGTCGCTTTACTTACCTCCTCTGTTGCAGTGGGGCAATAATACACAAGCACCACTGTGGACAGGATATTGACTAAGAGTCCAACAATAGTCAGTGTGTTTGGAGCGATCCATGTCGGTATTTGCTGGACCAGCCAGTTCCAAAAAATCTGACACGGTGGCTCAAACAAGGAACGACCCGAGGCGCTGTATTTATGCTCCTCTAGTCGCTTAAGTTGTGCGGATGACAGCGGCTCTGGCCACAGAAAATGTGGCATTATTTTTCTGTGTCGTCACTCCTCAAAGTACCGTAAATAAACAACCCAATTCTCCCGGTTGGTGACTCAGAAGGGTATATATATCTTCTCGACCGACTCCTAAAAGGCAGCAGCAGATCATTTGGCATTTAAAGCTGCAGACAAGGCCATTTCAACAGCGGAACCAAAAGCGTGTTGGTAGTCAGAACGCTTTACATTGAGGCACATCTGCACAGGAAGCGGAGGAATAAAACATTTTTTAAACATGGCTGCTGCCTACCGGGAAGTTTAAACCAACATATCAGCCGTTCTACTGCAAGAACTAATACTGTTTCTGCTTCACTGTCTCAGGTAAAATTTATACAAATGACAACATTACTACACTAAGTAAATATTGTTTGTAGTTATTCAGAATTAGGACTAAAGGCAAATCCATTGCTTTTTTTCTTTTACCAAAATAAAAGCACTAAAATTAGCATGCTAAAATTATCTACCATATACAATTAACAGTAAAGTTAAACTAGACCTGTTTAAATAATTTAAAATACAATATACAATTTAATATTTCAGCAACTGAAATAATGAAAATGGTAGTTTTAATTATGTTTATTTGTTTGCCAATGGGGTTTATGCACGGTCACTTCCTGGTTGCGATAGAGGCTGCCGCTCCCTTCCGGTTCAACGCTGTTCCCACACAAACTGGACAAAATTGATTTTTTTACCCGTTTTCTTCAAGACCTGCCGCGCATCACGGTAAACGATGTCCACCGAATTTTTGAAAAACACACAGAGACGTCTGCGAGCAAGCGGGTGAAGGACTTTAAGCTGTATATAACCAGCTTTATTCATGAAATTGAAGGTAAGCTAACAGCGTTAGCTCGTAGCTTCCATCATCAAAAAACAGTGAGACAGATCTATATAGCCGTGATCGTGGGCTCCAACTGCTTCCCAACTTTCAACTTTCTCTGGTCTAGCTCTACGTTATCAAACACCAAGTCTTCATTCACCAAAAGAATAGTTGTTCCAGTGAAATTACACACGAACGGCGCCGCGCCTCCTCCGTTAGCCTCCTCCACTCGGCTCTTTGACTACTGTGCTGCAAAGTGTGGACTGCAGACACGGTGTGGTTAGAAATGATCACGTTTTCTCTTCTTAAGTTCACAATCCTTCCTTTTTGTAGTTATTTATTCAGTGGAAATGTGTGGAAACGGACCAATGAATTATATTCAGCTGATGCGGTACACAACGGAGCACAGCAGTGTTCAGCTGTCAAGGCTTCCCGTCCGCTGATACTTATATGATGGCTTCATTTCTTAGTGCTATAATATATATATCATTCTGTACTATACTATACTATTACTCGTTTTGATTATAAACAATATCTTTAGCTGGAAATGCACTCTAACTCTGGAAATCTTCACGTTTCAAATGGAACCGGAAATGGTCCCGCGAGGTAATTTTAAACCGGAAGTTCTACTAAGTACTCTGTGCATAAAGCCTATTACTGGTATTCCTTAAAGTGCCTGTGACTCCATATTTAAATCACTTTATATTAAACAGGTGTAATCTTTGATGCCTCTAGATTAGCGTTGCACCATTATAACTCAAAATACGCTGTAATTATTTCCTAACGAGCAACTCAGAGATCAGAAGAAAGCGCCGCCTTCCGGTTCTGCTGGGTTTCTCCCTATTTGGCAGCCTGGCACTTTTCCTGCAGCAGGGGGCAGTGTAGTCGCGTGAAAGAGAAACGAAACTGAAACTAAACACTACACGGTCTATGGGCAATGGCGGCGGCACTGCCTCGCTCCAGTTGTCGTGAACGTGCATGTGGGAGGAGAATTTACCATATAAGCAAGTCCGGATCACTATGACCTCATAGCGGGCTGGAGTGAAAAAAACAGTTTGAAACCTGGGTCTGAAATCTGGAAGAGCTTCTCACTGGCTGTACTAGGAGACCGATGGACGCCGTTTTTTGCTCTTTCTGGCAGGTTTAAGGTGAGAACTCAACATTGCAACATGATAGATAAGTCAGAAAACATGGAAACCGATGTCATGGGCACTTTAAGTGACCATAGATATGATAGCTTGCTTTAAATTTTGATTTGCAGCCAAACCCTGAAAATATTACATAAAACGTTTTTAAAAAGTAAAAAAATAGTAACACGGATTTTAAAAAGTTCAAAAAGAACAAAGTTTATTAAAGCTAAATAAATAAGGAAAATAAAACTTAATAAATACAGGAAAATGTCATTTGAACCCAACGAATGCTCACTGAAATACTAGAATGATAGTTTCAAACACTGTTATTGGGGGGCTGTTAAAATTATATTTTGTTTATTTTATTTTAAAATTTTAATCTCTTCTCCTTATTTACATTACTTTTGTACTTTTAAATAAACTATATTTCACTTTTATTTTTTAAACTTTTTCTAACTTTTTGTAAAAGTTCAAGGATTTAGGCTGCAAATTAAAATTTAAAATATGTGATTAAATATGGTCACTTGGCCTATAAAGGATTAAAAAATGTTTTTTTCATTTACTGTGAGTTCTAGACAGCAAGAGCTTAGTCGGTTTAAGATTTTGACAAAGAACTGATGTGATTTGAGATACCAATGTTTTGTACATTGAAGCTTAAAGTGCCCATGACATGGGTTTCCATGTTTTCTGACTTATCTATCATGTTGCAATGTTGAGTTCTCACCTTAAACATGCCAGAAAGAGCAAAAAACGGCGTCCATCGGTCTCCTAGTACAGCCAGTGAGAAGCTCTTCCAGATTTCAGACCCAGGTTTCAAACAGTTTTTTTCACTCCAGCCCGCTATGAGGTCATAGTGATCCGGACTTGCTTATATGGTAAATTCTCCGCCCACATGCACGTTCACGACAACTGGAGCGAGGCAGTGCCGCCGCCATTGCCCATAGACCGTGTAGTGTTCAGTTTCAGTTTCGTTTCTCTTTCACGCGACAACACTGCCCCCTGCTGCAGCAGAAGTGTCAGGCTGCCAAATAAGGAGAAACCCAGCAGAACCGGAAGGCGGCGCTTTCTTCTGATCTCTGAGTTGCTCGTTAGAAAATAATTACAGTGTATTTTGAGTTATAATGGTGCAACGCTGATCTAGAGGGATCAAAGATTACACCTGTTTAATATAAAGTGATTTAAATATGGAGTCACAGGCACTTTAAACTGTGAATTTATACAAATACTTGTTTTCAGAAGTTTGACCGTTTCGCGCCTGTATTAAAATTTCCTTCAGAGTGGGTCTTTGTCTGAAATACAGTAAAGTTCATACAATAATATCACACAGGATAGCAATAAAAACAACATTATTCAATTCTGGGTTTATTGTAATCTTGGTTCATACTTACAAATGTGATGGCGTGCACATATGATTGAACTTTGAGCAAACTTTAGTTCAATATGAATCACAATATCTAAATGTGTCATGCAGAGTATGAACTGTGACTAAACATAAACATTTTCTAACCTATTGAACAAAAAAATAAATTACACAAAAATAGTGACATTCTGATTTAAATAGGACACACCTATTCCAACAGCTCTCAAGTCATTACTGTTTTATCTTGTATAGAAGTACACAATGTTCCAAGGTTATTGCATAGTTTATACATTTCTTTTCTCTTTTCTGTAAGTTTAGAGGAAAATTCTCTTTCACCAACCTCTACCAACAAAAGAATCACATGTAAATACTTTAAATGTGCTTTGTGCTGTATGTTTTTTACTTCTTTTACACACACGTTACTAATAAAATAATACTAGACCAAAAATGATGCCAACATGCATCTGAGCTGAATCAGTCTTTCAAACATAACAGGGAGAAAACGGAGATGAATTTGCTTTTTTATTCTATGTTAACAAGCTTCAAACCTGCACACAGCATGCCACACCACAAACCAGTACACCCAAACCAACTCTCAATCCATTTGTCCCAACATCCCTCCATCCGCAACCATTCTGCTGATCTCAAAATTGATAGAACAGGGTCTCAAATGGTGACTGACGTTTGCATATTGTCTTATTGCTCCACAAGTTTTACTTCTCTTGATCGACAATCTTCGCTTCATTCATGTACTTATCAATCAGCTGTAGGGGTACTCCACGGCGCATGAGCTCATAGAAGGTGAAGCCTCCTAAAGGAGAAAAACAGAGTTATAATGTTGTCAGGAAGGGTAGATGCCTTTGGAGAGGAAAGAAAGAGCTGGTAGAGAAAGGTGAAGAAGCCTTGAAAAGCTGAGTAGCAACAGATTGGGGAGAGTAATCAAAAAAATCAAAGATAGGACATTAGGAGCTCTAAGCATGGCTTAAAAAGAAAACCTAGAAGAAAGGTCTGCAGTGCACAATGCACATTCAGCTCCATATTCCACCCATATGCTCTAATTATTTAGCACACTTTTTCTGCTAAAAATTTACAAGAGTTTAATGCCATGCAAGTAGTTTAATAAGGGTGGAGTTAAATACTTATAATGTGGTAATAATGACAGCAGCAGAACATGCTGGTGTTTCATATTTGAGGTGTTAATGCTGTTCATTGTTATGTTTAGCATATTGGCATGCAGATAAGTAGAGACAAACAAAAAATACAGACAATGTTGATGGGTTTTTGTATTTTTAAGAAGAATGATGATACAAATGCTAGAAAAACTTTAATGTATTCTAAAAATAACAGGTTATAGATTCAATGAGAGCTATGATTGTCCTTATCCAATTTCTTGTGATTTTAATAAGAAAAAAAACCTACAAAATTTGTGAATCTAGGTATCATAAGTTAAAATTGTCTTTATCAAGTAGCTTTATCCTCTGGGTACCAAATATATTTGTGCTCAATGTCAAGTGTGCAGGATAATTTAATTGGGTATTTATGAATGTTGTCTAACTTTTACCAATCAGTGTAACAGATGTAATGGAAAAAAATGATGTGGAACTAGATTCATGAAATTGGTCCAGTTCACTTCCAGTGCACAATGAACATTTCTGTTCAGCGTCTTTCCTAAATTGTTTAGTTTCTTCATCTGATGGCTTTGAAAATTACCTAATTATGCTTATATAGTTAGTAAATTTTAGGATAAATTAAATAAATTTAGCTATGTGTGAATTATCTACATTGCTGTGAAAAAGTATTTGCTGCCTTACAGATTTCTTCTATTTTTGCTTAATTGCAATTCCTTCAGATCATCAAAACAATTTCAGTATCAGACAAAAATAACCTGAATATAAGCTGTTTTGCTTCTTGAGGCACTGGATAACTTGCAATTGTAATTGATGGAACCTTGAATTCTGTAGGTGTCTACCTGAAAATCCTGAAGAAGAATCTCTGACCTTTGACCTTAAACAACCCATTCATGCTGGAAAAGCCTCCAATGTGGCTGAATTGAAACAATTCTGTAAAGAAGTGTGGAACATGTCCTGCTCCATAACAAGTGAGAGACTCATTATTAGTTATCACAGAAATTTGAATTTAGTTGTTGCCACCAGGAGTGTTCTAACCACTTTATGGACAATAACTTTTTCACATTGGGCCAGGTTGGTTTGGAAAGTTTTTTCCCTTAAAGCTTCTATGTGCAGAATTTTTCTATGTATCAAAGTTTTCTAAATGTTTTAAATTATATTTCAGGTCAAAACTATGATCTATTGGTAGAGTTCCACAACATCTGTTTATGTTTATGTATTTAGCAGACGATTTTATCCAAAGTGACTTACAAATGACATTGCAGCCAATCTGTTATTCTGCTGAAGACCTTCCTTCCTCCTATAGACCCCTTTGCATTTTCTCTGACCGGCAAACTTTTTCAGCCAATAAAATTCAAATTTCTGCATTGTTGGCTGTCTGTCAACGTGCACGCCCTTCGAGCAATCCTGTAGCGGTAGGGGGCGCTCTCGTACAGGACGCTCCGTGTCTTTCTCCGTTTACAGCCTCTGCTGTCATGGAGCAGTTAGATTTAATTTCTACTAAATAGTTATCCATTACCCGGCTACTGAGGGATTTATTTTTATTTTTAAACATTTCTCCTCACAGAATGGCAAGGCTTGCCAAGGATACACGTTTCTTTTGGTCAAGAACTTCCTTCACGACCGAGTCATTTCCGGGTTCAGCTTCAGAGTCCAGCAGCAGCTCGCAGTTCAAGACCAACGTATCAGAAGCACAGCAGGGACAGACGGCTCAGAGCCTCATACAGTGTGAGTACATGATTTGTGAACTGTGAGTGAGTGAACCCTACAATGTAATCGTAGTTTGAGCAGGAGTTGCATAGTTTTTGCCCAGCTTACAGACCGAAGTAATGTGCTGTGCACGCGCTTGTGGAAGTGTTTTGGGAGGAGCCGTTGTACGTTGGATTCAAAAACTACTCTCTTGCTGAAATAATTCACAGTTTAAACAATCAGATCATCATTTGAAAGCTGCTTTTTATATTTACTTAATTTTTTTGTCTGATACAGAACTTTGTTTGCTGATCTGAAACATTTAAAGCGGCTCTCTGGAGCATTTTTCTCTGTATCAAAGTTTTCTAAATGTTTTAAATGATATTTCAGGTCTAAACTATGATCTATGGGTTGAGTTCCACAACGTCTGTCATTCTGATGAAGACCCTCCTTCCTCCTAGAGCCCCCTTTCCATTATTTTTTGCCGCCGACATTTTTCAGCCAATGAAATTCAAATTTCTGCATTCTCTCAACATGCACGCGCATCGACCAAACCTGTACCAGTAGGGGGCGCTGTCGTACAGGACGCTCCGTGTGTTTCTCTGCCGTCTCAGCCGTTCACTGAGGACTCGCAGCTCATTTCTACTAAAAACCTACCCATTCCCCAGCTAAAGATGGATTTATTTTTATTTTTAAACCTTTCACCTCACAGAATGGCAAGGCTTGACAGGATTATGCGTTTATTTTGGTCAGAAAGTTCATCCAGGGCTGAGTCAAGTTCAGCTTCAGAGTCCAGCAGCAGCTCTCTGCTAACAGAGCTAATATCAGAAGCAGCAGGGACAGAGAGGGCTCATCAGACCCTCGTAGTATTGTTGGAATAAGATTGTGAACTGTGAGTGATTAAACCCTACACATTGAGCGGTACAGTTCATGTCCAAAGTATATGCGCCGCGTGCACGCGCGCACACGCGACCGGACGCGCGTGTCGAGATGTTTTGAGGAGGAGCCTTTGGACGCTAGATTCAAAAACTGCTCTCCTGATGAAATCCTCCAGAGTGCGGCTTTAAGTGTGACAAGTAAGCAAAAACAGAAATACTTTTCCACATCACTGTACATCATGTGGATTCATCCATTGGGTACATTAATATTTGTACTCAATATCCTTATAAAATTAGTTGGATATTTTGTCTAGGAGACATCATTTTTATTTGTTTTATGAACTTTTAAGTTGTGCAAAATGGGAATATGACTAGAAAAGTCTGGAAATTGCTAAAGTAAAATTATTCTCTAGACTCCACATTTGTACTGCATGTTCAGATTGAATTTTGTTAAATTCAGTTCAGTTAAAATGCTTGGTATGAAGAGGTGTAACATTAGAAAGTTACTTCAGGGCCTTTTCTAAGTCATGAATTAAATCTTTAGTTTCTCACAACCCAGACCCAGATAAGAGGAGGAAGATGAGGCGAGGCATTACGGCTAATAGTGCTTAATGTGTATGGTATTTGGATGAATCTTCTAGAATACTTAAATATTGCCAGTTTTTTTCTAGTCCAGCAAGGTACTGTATAACTCTATAACCATCACTGCTCCCAACAAACTGCACAAGTGTTTACATCTCTGCTGTATTAGCACATCCCTCATAACAATAACTATTCAGTCTGATACTTCTGTGACTGTATCTGAATATGACTTAGAAGATTGCACAATATTTTATTAGTTTATATTAGAAAATGATTAATGGAAGGTGCATTCACCTCTTTAACATGATTTTATAGCACTCCAAGTTTTCAAAAAATATTTAGGATGTGCCAAAGCCATTCTTAGTCACAACTTTTAGCAGAATAGAAAAACTCAAGCAAAGCAGGTTAATTTAGTTGAAAATGTAATATAGTATTTTGCACTCCAAACAGTAGATTATGGATGTGAACTACAAAGTTTAGAGCATAAACACATTTAATTCACAATGCAGGTTCACAATTTAAAAAAAGTTCTGATTTCTACACTATTTATTCATCTATCAAGCCAAATACAATTTGAAAAACGGTGCAATTTTTTGTACATACAGCATTCATCTACCAGGTAAATACATCATACTGAGATCTATTTTAGTACATCTTCTTTTAGATCTGTCCCATTCAACAGCAGTGAGTGTATTCTAAATAAATACCACCCCTTGGATTCCTCTGAATTTCTCACCAAAGGTTAGAAAATTTGAGAGAAAAAAAAAATACTCACCTTATCTCCGTCACAAGCTATATGAGTAGTTGCTGAATTTTACAGCAGCAAATGGTTAAAATAGTAAAAACGGAGTTAAGTGAGTGAGGATTTCACCTGGTGAGAACTGTCATGCAAACGTGAAAAGTTTTTATTTTTTAATGGTTTCTGCTTTCGTGGGGAAAAACAGCCGCTACAGTCTCACTAACTGAGAGAGGCGAGGTTACACAGGAAGAGGATGCATAATGAGTGACATAAGCTTCATATGCCGAAACCATATGAAAGCTTACCTTATCTTACATGAGAACATACATTCACAATTCTTGAGTTGGGACTGGGGAAGAGAGAAGAGAAGAGGGGTTAACAAAATGTTTACATGGAGTTATATGTGTGCACCAGGGAATTCTGTTACTCTTTTTATGAAGAGTTAACTGAGCAGCAAATAGGAGATGCTGAAAACTGAGGAAAATCGTTTAAGATGAAGACATTAAGTAATAAAACACAAAAACATCACAGGTGTGCGCGCTGAGGCCGTGTGCTGTGACGATGAACAGGATGGCCAGATGGATGATGGAAATACGAGGGAATTTGTGTCACCAAATATTATGTACACACGTCAACAGATTGTTATTATTATGCTTTGTTTTTATCTATTTAGAAAGTGAAAATTAGGAATCAGTTGCACCAGATGTTCATAAAATCTAATTGAGTAACTGGCTTATTAAATTTACAAATAACAGCTGTTTTTTTCTTTTTGACAAACAACTTGAAGTATGGATTTGCTTTTAGTATTTTTTCGAAGTGTCTTTTTTTCTCAGAAAAGAGAACATGGCAATTACAATTTATGAAGAAAAAAAATTCAGGCAATGGGACATTTAAAAATTGTTTTCTTCACTTATTATTATTAGTTTTTCAGTTGTTTTCCTGATGCTGCCTCAATAAATAAGATTATACATTCAGAATAGGTTATTAGTCTTGACTTGTGCAGACTCTGAAGCTTGATGATGATAATAATGCTTTGGTATTTTTAGACTGCTTTTTCTTAGTTAAGAAATGCCACATTTAGATAAATACTCAGCTTTTCCATCCTTTATTTACCTTTATAGAAAACGTGTTGTTTCAAGTCAAATGTTCTATGTAGATTCATTTCAAAATTTGTTTATACAGGATGTGCTACTTTTTACCATTCTGAATTAAAATTATTATTTAAATACAGATAATTAATTGAATTATAATTGTGTTTACTTATTGAACAAATCCCCTTTAAATAATGTATGAATGTGACAATGGGGTAATTAATTTGATACAACTTTATACTTAAAAACATGGAGTATTTCATTTGTCTTCTGATTGGTCACACACTGTAAATTTAAGTAAGAAAATAAAGGATAAGGCTATTTTTTTTACTCTATAATCTTAGGCATTAAAGATAGAAAAAAATCACCAGAAGCTAATTATGGAAAACTTTCTGTAATGAATTTATGAACATCTGGTGTAGCGCAGTCAAGATACTTACATATCCACCTCTTGTTTCGTTCCTTTGGTAGACTGATATGGTATCTCAGTGGAGTTGGTTTCCCAAAAGACTTTACATTAATACAGAAAGATGTTTTGGACTGTAAAGGAGTTATCAGCTTTTCTTCTTAGCACAAAGAAGCAAAAGGCTAAATTATTCCATACATCAAGGAATAAATTTAAAAAATAACATTTGAGAAACCAACCCCAGAGTCATAGAGCCACACTTTCTTGTCCACACTGACCTTTGACCTCCAGCTTGCAGTCCACCTGGGCCTCTCCCAAGTCGTTGATAGCTTTGCAGGTGTACATGCCGCCATCATAAGGACTAGGCTTTCTGATTTCCAGACTGCAGACGCCTTGGTTGCTGAACATGCGGTAACGTGGGTCATCAATGATGGTGATCTTGTTTTTCATCCAGATCACTTTCGCCTATGGTAGATAAAGACAAAGACATATCAGTTGGATCCTAATCTGACTGATGAATGTGTTTAGCTCCTCTTGACCTAATTCTCATTTTAGATTATTATTTATTCCAACCTCTGTTTATTTGTTGTTTAGTCACTTATGGGTTATATCACTTTTCTGTTATTCATAATACTTGGAACTGGTAGTTGTATGCAATGTCAATTTTACCTACAAGTATTTTTTGTTACGCCATACATACTGCATACACTATGTTTGGCTCTCATTCTTCCACCTACCCTTGGGTTGGCACGAACGCTGCAGTTCAGAGTAGTATTGTAGCCAGCCACGGCGAAAGTGTTGATAAGTGGCTGCGTGAACTTTGGTGGTTCCTTGAAGTCATGGTCACTGTACTCGGGTATTTTCATCTGCGAGCCTGTGGGGGCAAGGGTAAAGGAATGGGGTCGTGCATGATACTGGCACTGAGCTGTATCATGTGGGGAATTTTCTACATTATGAGGGGAAGACAATGTTTTTTTTTAATCATCAGCTGAGACTAAAACACCACCATTAAGGGTCTGTCAGTCATACCCCAAACCCTTTGAGGTTTAAAAATGACGGTATTATTAATCACATTCACAAAGTTCACTGACGAGACCTTTGAGATAGCAGTTGTGGAAAAAAGTATAAAAGCTGTCTTATTTACATTTTTTCTTTGTTCCAAAGTTTTAGCTTTGGAAGCATTTTCCCCCATCAGTAATACAGATCAGATAGACGAAAAAACATTTTCCGATGCATTTTTGCTCACCTTTATTTCTTGTATGAAATCCCATTTAACTCAATAATATAAATTAAGCTCTTAAATAAATAACTTTATAAAACAGGTAAATATGACCTGAAAGTTTTTTGGGTTATTTGAAAAAAAAAAACGACTGCCTTATTAGAAAATAAATATTTTGTCTGTTTAAAAAATGCTAAGATTTGCTAAATGTATTCCTATTTATGTCATAGTCATGTTTATTGTTTTATAATCACATATATTTATTTAGTATTATTCATAATGGGATTCCACACTTCTTCCACTTTGTTTTACCTTCTTTGACGATGAGAGCACTCTTCTTAGTTTGAGTGGCCGTTTCACTCAGACCACACATATTCTCTGAAAAGATCCTGAAGAAGTACTCGTTCCCCACCACCAATTCTGTGATGGTGATACAATTGCGATGGTAGTGCTCGATACACGTGAACCATTCCTGACAAGCAAAGAAAACAGGATGTAACTTTTTTACAAGTAACCCTAGTTTTGGACTCCACAGTTTAGGATTTTGTTTTAGTATACGCCTGTCTTTTACCATTGTCTTCTTGTCCGCTTTTTGGATGGTGTAGCCAGTTATTGGGGCATTTCCGCTGTCTTTTGGTGGGGTCCAAACTAGAGCTACATTTCCTCCCCAGACGTCTTCAATAGTCACACTCACAGGAGGTCCAGGCAAATCTAAATTCAGATATAAACCAAAATAAATATCTAAAACTACTATTGTTAATGTGATTACTTGTTTTAATAGCTTGATGACTCACCTACAATTTGTATGTCAATTACTGCAGTGTCTGCATAGTTTTCAACCTGAACTGTCAGCTCATACTTCCCAGAGTGGCTGCGCTCTGCTTTACGAATAAATATGATGCTGTCACAGTCTGTGTTGCGAATGCTAACATGGGAGGGTTCTATAGGCTTGCCCTCCTTCAGCCAGGTGACCTTCGGCCGAGGTTTGCCCTGCACACAACCACAAATGAAAGTGAATAAAGTATTCTGCTTGGAGATGAGTAGGCCCACTTCACACAAGATGATGATCCCACTACTCTCCATAACTTGGTTTTGAAATTTCCAAAATGTCCTCTAGTGTGAAGGCATGAGGGCCAGTTCTGCTTCAAAATCTTGACGACCAAGCTGTTTGCTACACCTTGTTGCATGGAAATGCTGCCACCACGCACCCCCATGCTTCATCCAGGAGTTCAATACTCTGCCACCAGGATGATGAACCACCATGACCTTTCTATGGAAGTTTTGTGTATGCGCAACTCTATTATGGACCTATTACCCTTCTCCACACATTATGGGGAGCCAAGTGTGCTTTTAATATGTATATGAAGACCTCACCCCTACAAAGACCATCCACATTCTGGCTAATTTATTTATTTTCCATTGTAGCATGGTCATCTTCCTGTGTGAAGGAGACATTACATTTAAGACGTTGTGAGATTTACCTGGAAAGGCACAACAAGGTTGACTGCTTCACCAACTCTGCGGGTGTATGTCTGTTTCAGGTGTCTTGGGACGCGGATTTTGGGTGGTTCTGCATTAGTTGCAACATAAAACAACTTTTTCTAAAATCAACATTTATTAGTATTTAGTTTTACATCAAGTGTCACTTTAGGATACAGCATAAACTTCTCAGAGCTTACCAACAACCTCCTTGACCAGGACAGAGTGCTGCAGAGTCCGTGGAGAACTGGCTCCGGCTTTATTAATGGCTTTGACTCGAACTAAAATTTTACATCCAGGACTTAGCCCAGTGATGGTGAACTTAGTTTTCTCTGTCACCTCCTTGTTGGATACTATCCAGTCATCAGCTGTAAGGAAAACAGTTCAGTTGAAACAAACTTTGACACTCTCAAATATTTCTTATATGCCGTAATTGACCTACAGGTTATACTAATCTCATGTTTCTTCAATAAAATGAAGTTTGACTCACTTCCTTCAATGCAGTACTCCACTAAGTATCCGTCCAGTCCGGCAGCACCAATGGTTTCAGGTGGACGCCATTTTACAGTCACCGCGGTGTCAGTGACATCATCGACGACTAGCATTGTGGGCTCACTGGTCACGGCTGATTGGGGAAAGAAGGTTTAAAAACTTAAAAATCACAGCAACAGTCTCTCATTTAATTTCTAACAAGAAGAAATATATTTTGGCAAGTAATAAACATGTAAAAATTCCAGCTGCTAATAGCTCATTTGACAGACAAAATTCACACAAGATAGGCAGAAATGTCACACATTTTAAACACCTGACGGACCACCTGTGGTGTTTGCTCAATAATACTCACTGATTGGAACGAAACAGCTCTTTACAGTATTAAAGGTACCATAGGGAGTTTGGTAAACAATGTAGCTTAAAACTTTTTTTGTCATGCCTCTTAACAACGCTCTAACATCATATAGCTATAAATATATTGTGGCAATTTAAAAAAAAACCCCGAAAGAAATCAATAAGGTGGTTCCCTCGCAGTTCTCTAAAAACCTCAGCCAATCATACGTTTTGGACCGAAAGCAACTATTGGACAATCCGGCTGTCTGTCTTGCCGAAGCGCCTCACTTCTGCACTGCTTGGATCCTCCATTAATACGTGCTGGTGCATTTTGCAGCAAAACATCCCGGAAGTGAGAGAAGGACAGAAACAGCTGGCTGTTACTGCTTCAATTTTAGGAAAAAATACCATAGTCCCAAAAAGAAAAACACCTTTTCAGCTAGCAGAAAACAAAAAACTTTTGGACGTAGAAAGAGGAAAAACCTGCGGGAACATTTCAACGGCTGGTGTTTGGCTATTTGTTGTTACTGTGGCAATGCATGGTCTCATGTCCAGAGGAGGCACGGCAACGGCATAATGATTATACCTGATGGGAGGGGTGAGAGCTCTGAGACATGTTTGTGTAAAATAGCTAGCTAAACCTAGCTTGTTTGAAGACTCCTCAGTGAACCTCTAACACAATGGCAGAGCAAAACGGTACGCATCACTCGCATTTTCTGGTGAAAGCTTAACAGTGATGCACACTTGTCACATGAAAATGAGTCCACCCAAACACTGTTCCACACCCGCTAGCATTTTCATTGCGTTGTGTTGCATCACATCAAAGAAAACTCACACGGGTCTTATCTTGTTTTAGTCATCAAAGAGCCGTGTTAAACTCGTCACCGTCTTGGTATTTTCGTGAAAGAAAGGGGTATCAACAAAATAATTTTATCATCGTCATCATTGACAAAAACACTTGTCCTTGCTTGTAAATTGCCATATGCATATCAGTAAATTATGTTAAAGTAACCAGAGTTTCAACGCTAATTTGAAAAAGTAGATTCATTATCTCAACATCTAAGAACCTATTTTACCCATGTTTCAGTCATGTTTATGACATGTTTATGGATTCATTTAGATTTCTACAAAACTACTAAAGTTTTTGCCACATTGTCCTAGTACAGGTTTAGATGTTTTTTTCTCAATCCCACCATGGACACTAGGACCTCTGTCTAATGCTGGTATGCCATCAGTCTCCCAGCCAGATCTCATTAGTCCCTACTCCTGCAGTCTATTCCTGTGTTCTAAATCACATTTAACTCCTAATTCACCCTTTGACTGGTCTGATCCCCTAAACTTATAATCCGGAGATGATTTGGCAGCCAATATAAAGACATATATAATATCCCCTAAAGCTCTTGCATGTCCAGTGGAGGTCAAACTCAGAATGCTGAGAATGGCTGGTATGGGGGAGAACAGCTGTGTTGCTGGGGTACCAAGGGCAGATCACACATGCATTATCACATGACCTGTCTTTGGAAAATTAACCCATTATTATGAAATTGTTCCATGAACTCAAAGCTTTTGTAAGAGTGTTATTCTTTCTTGGGTAAATTGGCACTAGGTCATTGTTTGTGTTGCTAAGAAGACAGTTAGGCCACTCACCGAGGGGAGTAAAGGCTTTAGATGGTTCACTGGGTTTGGACACACCGATGGCATTGACTGCAAAGATCCGCACTTCATACGGTACTCCTTCAATCATCTTCTTGGGTTCAAATGAAGTTTCTTTGATCAGGTCGAAGTTCAGTCTCATCCATCTGGAGCTCTGCTTCTTTTTCCTTTCAATGAAATAGCCTTTGGACAACCATCAGAATGTTATTTAACACCTACATGTACACTTATGTTTTACAACTGGCATAATGTATTGAATACCTAATATGGGTGAAGCCCCATCATACTTGGGTGGTTCCCATGTCATAGAACACCAATCGCCACCAACAACTGGAACCAAAGGTGCCTCAGGGGGGTCAGGAATGTCTGCAAGCAACAAAAACCTGTTTAAATATGCAACACAAACATAAGAAGATATTTTTTTTCTATTTTTCACTTTTTTCTTACCGACAACCTTGATTTTGACACTAGCTGTGGCCTCACCGGCCTCATTCTGCAAAACTATCTTGTAGTTGCCTGTGTCCTCCCGCTCTGTCACCTCAATTGTAAGGCTCGTCTGGTCACCATACGTTTCAGCTCGGACACGGTGGCCTGACTCAAGAATCACCTGAAACAAAAACCCAACTGAACTGAAACACAAACTTTTAGTTTGTCTTTTTGTTAATTTTTAAAAATGGATTCATTCATTATTAACAATATTAATTGTTCAAAACCTTCCCCACACAACCCCAATACAATAAATCTGAACTATAGGATTTCAATCTTAAAAACTGATGGGTATTTAACTATTTTTTTTATTGTTCATATCAGTTTATAGTTAAAAAAAAATACACAATTTGTATATTTTTCATTAAAATGTATATCAATAGTCTACATATTTTTTGAAAAAATTAAATGAAAACAATGCAAAATGCTAAACCTATACTTTAACGACAAATTAGAGTTTACCCTTTCTCCCTTCGTCCACACCACTCTGGGTGCTGGTTCTCCACTGATGGGGATCTCTAAGCGAAGTTTGTTTCCAGCCACGACTGTAACCGTGTTGTCTGGAAAGTTCAAGCCTTCCAGAAGTACTTTTGGTGGGTCTGCAGAATAGTATTAGATTCATATTGTTAGTTAAAGAAAAGACAAAAACATGCATGGAAAGATACAAAAAGTACTGTGCTTTTGTTCATACCAATAATGTGGACTTTGGCACTAAGGCTCTGTGAATATCCCTCAGGAACAAAAGTGTAATCTCCAGCATCATGAAGGGAGCTGGTCTCAATTTCCAGTCGGTGAATCCTTAAAAAGCCAAAAGATGTTAGTAGGGAAAAAAAATTGATATAACTGTTTTTAGCATAGGCGTCGTACTTATTCCTGTGGATGATGTTGATGCGATCGCTGGCCTGGATCAGCTGTCCGTTCCTGTACCAGCGACCTGGAACATTTCCTGGGTAGATCTCACAGTGAAGCTTTATGGGTTTTCCGAGCATCACAGTCGTATCCTGTAGATCCTGGTAAATCTTTAGTGGTTTCACTAAAGAAAAGTACAAAATTAGAACGGAACAAAATTAACCTCGACAACACCACTAGCGCTGAAAAGTAGAAGATTTAACGTACAGTCAATTTGAACATGAGCCTCTGATGTGCCACCACTAGCCATGATGGAATATGTCCCAGTGTCCTCTCTGGAGGCGTCATCAATGACCAGGTAGTGTTTGGTTCCCTCACTCTTAATTCGGTATCTTGAGCGAACTCCTGTTGGAACCTCAACACCGTTCTTCATCCTGACAAGATAATTTAAATAACTATAAACACACACCGAAGTACATAAGTTATAAACATTGTTTAACAAGTTAATCATATATAATTATTCTTCCTTTGTTTTGGTTTCTGTAGAGGTTTACATAAAGATAGCTGTTCCAATAAAATGGCCTTAATTTGTTCCTTTTTCCCTTTTGTATGTTTACTTGATTAATTAATAATCAAGTCCAAAATAAAAAATAAATAAATAAAAAATATATATATACGGTATATGGTTACAATAAAAACTAAGCAACGCCTTGAATAATCCCTCATTTCTTGTAGTAGCATCAGAACATTTGGAAAAAAAATGGAATTGGTCCTTATCAAATCTTAAAATTAGGTTAATACAACCTCAGCTGTAAAACAGTATTCAACATATATATATATATATATATATATATATATATATATATATATATATATATATATATATATTATATACTTTTTTGTTACCATTTAACTTGAGCTCCTTCTTCTGACACCTCACACTCCAGCTCAATCCTCTCATTCACTGTGGTTTTTACAGGCTCGATTCCTTTAACTATCTTAATCGGTAATTCTGAAAGGCAAAAGATTGAGACTGAACTGAAGACAGGTTGACTGGATATTTTAGGATAATTTCTCATGTTTCTGTAAAGAAAACAAAGATAAAGCTAAAGAATGAATCGAGATACCTTTGACAAACAACTCCGTGGTGCATTTTTCTTCTCCTGCAACTACCGAATAGGCTGCGTCATCATTAGAGGTGCAGTTGTTGATGACCATAATCCTTTGCGTGCCCTTATGCTCAAAAATATACCTAAATAAGAAGTCAGTTACATTAGTTGTGCACTAAAGATTACAACTTAAAAATATGCACAGTAATCCTTTTACATAGGCGTTTTATCAAAATCTAATGTTCAATAGTATAAACACAATTTACTTATTATTCATTAAGCATGCTTTAAATTCTATATCCTGCAGAAAGTCAGAGGTGAGACTTCACACAGGCATTCGGCTCACACCAAAACTATGACCTGAAGAAGGAAGGGTCAACAAGATGAATGGACTTACTTCCTTTGACTAAAGGTCAGCAGTGGAGCCAGAATAGGGCCGGATCACAGGATGTAATTATGACAGGAAGGAGCACCAAGATATGACAGACAGATAGACAAAGACAGAGAGACATCATGCCTGGAGGGGTAGAGTATGCGATTGGTAAACAGTGTTACAACAACAACAAGAAGAGGGGAGAAATGAAGAGTTATATCGAGAAGGTTTCAAAAGAAGGAACTCCTGAAGAAAATGGCAGGAGTTCAGAGGAGATCAAAACCAGAAAACAGCAATATCCTCCCAGATGGCTTTAACTTTAGACGGCTTTGAACAGAATCTTTAGCAGATGTTTGTATGGTTTAGCTCAATTTGTAAACTTAATGTTGATTTCACAAAGAGCTTTTGACTTAACCTACCAGAACAGAAAAGTCTAAATGAAAAAGCTTTTATTCACTGTCAGTTTTATGTCAAATTGTCTAGTTTTGTCGACCCTCTTGCACCAGGGAAGATATTTAATAATTGTTCTTAGATCTACTTTGCTATCAATCCAAAACAATTGTTTTAGTTTCTTTTTAACATAGATTTACTAATGATTTTTTTAAACTACAGCCAATGCAACATTAACACTTTAAGTGTGACATCTTTGTTTATCTTAACATTTTTAAATGCTTAGAAGTATTATTTGATTTTGTATTCATACTGTTCCAAAGCCAGACTTGGTTAAAGGCCTATGAAGGAGGTACCACCTTTTTCCTGTATTCAGAGCGGGACATAAACACCAGTTAATTTAGGACAACAGTTTACATCATACAGTGTGTTTATGTCCATTTTTTGCACATGGTCATTTGGATCCCTAATAAACTATTTATGTGTGTGAGAAAAGAAATTTAAAGCAGGGATGTCGATCGAACACCTCCAGCACTCCAAACCTGACTTTACTTTGAACATCTGTAGCTGCTCCACATGTAGTACTTATGTATTTGCCAGGTGACTAACTCTTAACTCATTTGATATGAGGTGTTTTTTTTTAATTCAGATTCATGTATAGTATTTCTTTGAAATGGTAAATTATGAGAAATAAAAATATGAACCATTGTGCTTCATAGAAGTGACAAAATGAGAACGTATAAAGTGATTTAGAAAATGTATTACTACAAAATAAAAGCATTTTTTATTTTTTAAATAAAAAATGCATTTTATTTTTGCAGCACTGAACCAAATGAGTGAAGGAAATTTCAAAAACAAACATATTGTTGTAACATACTTGGGAGTAGGTCTGATTTCATGTCCGTTTTTATACCACTTCAGATCAACTGTTGGGTCGGCCAAATCGACCACCAAGCGGATCTTTGCACCTTTATCCACCTGATATGCCGGCTCCAGCTTCTTTGCAAAAGCTAAAAGCCACAGTGGTGACAGGTCAGAAAATTTAAACTTCAATTCAAGCTTAATTTTGACCAGACGTGTCATTTGACACTGCCGATTCTCATTACCTGCACTCTTCTTCTCCTCCTTAGGAATCTTCTTCATCCTCTTCAGCAGACCCCTCAGATCTGTAATCCCGTACGTGAAGGCAATTTTTTCATATTCATCTGGCCGAGCGTTCTTCAGGATCTCCCACACATCCACCTCCGGAGTGTCATCCTGCTGTTTGTGCTCCCTAACGGTGCCAAATACGAGGTAAACATGTGAGAACATGAGACATAGGCTGGTATTTGCAACATGTTCTGAGGAACCACAAGTTATCCTCGTAAATTTAGGCTTTTAGTGGCTTTGGGATGATCAGATCTCACTTCAACCTACCGTTAGGATTTATTTGATATTAGGTTTAAGTGTTCCTCAGGACATGTCACACAAAGGGATGGGCATGGCGACCTGAATCTCTCTGAGGTTGTTTAAGGTGCACGTTAATGGTAACAAGGTAGCTGTTAGTACTAAAGAAAGGAGATTCACTCTGGAGAGGGGGAGCATTAACAGTTTTTTAGGATTTTTATTGGGTCTATGAAACAGGATTTGAGTTGAAAAAGATGAAGGATTAATATTTTTTTTAAAAACGCAACTTGACAAAAGTTTTGGGGATGGTTTGGAAGATGAACTTAGAAATATGGACACAAAGAAGTAAATATTTATCAGTATATTCTCATTTTGAATGTATCTCCAGCAACATGTCTCAAACAAGTTGGAATAGGGGCAAGTTAATATTCTGCTGCTTCATTGTTTCTGTCCAAACTACACTACTTGTGTTGAGTGCTTCTTTCTGCTGATTTCCTAAAGCGGCTCCTGGTGTGCTTGACTCAGTGGCAGCTGCAGCTCATCATCCACCCCTTCTATTTAAGCCTGACTCAACCTTCAGATGGCAACAGATCTTTGCTCTCTCTGTTATAATTTATCACCACTTGACCCTGCCAGCAGCTTCTGTTTCAAGCATTTGCTATCAAGGAACCTGCTGTAAATCTTCACCCCTCTCCTCCTAGATGCCAAAACCAACTACATTAATAAGCCACTTTCAATTTTCCACCAGTTTTCTAAGTCAAGTTCAATTCTAACCACTGGCAACTTGTTCTTTTTTAAGGAGAAGTTTAATTTTGTCTGACAGAAGTTTATCTGTCAAGGCTTGGTTGTATTTTTAATTTCACGTAAAGTCAAGTTATAGGTGTAGACAGCAGGTGGCCCAGTTAGGTGCCAAATATTTGCTATTGTTTCAGTTGTTGTTCCATTGCTCAAGCAAGGCTATCCTGCTTGTTTGCTTTGCAGTTGGCTGCAAACTACCCTATGTTGAAGGTCATAGTTTCAAGATGCCAAGAGAACCACATCATCTGCAAAAAGTAGAAATGAGACCCTGAGGTTCCCAAACCAGATCTCCTTTTTCTGCACAACTACGCCTTGAGGTCATGTCCATGAACACCATAAAAGGGTTGGAGAGTTGATGATCAGCTCCAGCAGAGTCCAACCCACACAGAGTAGAGCTTTGTGCCAAGAATGCAGACACTGTTCTTGCTTTGATACGGACTAGATAGCCCTTAAATGTGACCCAACACTCCCATAGCACTCCCCACAGAGTGCCTTCGGGAATACGATCATAAACCTTCTTCACACATTGTTTTTTCAATTGATTATTGCCCCTATCTTAACTTTTTTGAGTCCTGTTGTGTTTTCTGGCAAAACCGTGAGAGAACATTACTCAGAGAATTTCATTTTGAGCATGTGTTTTAAAGGGAAGTGGGAATCCTTTTAAAAATAGAGGGAAATGAAACAAGTCTTTAATCAAAATTAAAATGGTATGCAGGGGCAGTCACACATAAACACAATTTATATTAAAAAACATCTCATTTAACATACCATAACATAAAATTTCCACATGCAGCATACAGGGAGTTAAAGAAAATCTGCAACAAAGCTTTTAAATCAGGACTTATTATATTGTGACCCATCCCTTTGTAGTTGTCACTTCAGAGATGCTCCAACACTCCTAAATGCTGAAATTGTCCTCAAGACAGGATATGTTAGATTTGTGAGATGCAGGTTAATACACACATTGGTCATATTAGTTTAAACAAAGAACATTCAGACCTTTCTTTCTTAGACATTTCCTCAAATGTCCGAAAGGTTGGACGTAAATAGTGTGAATTATTATTCCATTTGTTTGCTTGTGCTTCTCATCTGTTTATTTTCAGTTATGGAGAAAGCTGAAATAAACATGGCGGTATTATCCTTATTTTTCTAAACCGAAATAAGCAACGATGTAGTGATAACACTATTTTACAGCATCATTCACCTGTCGCCCACCAGCACATCAGTAATGATCCAAAATGGCGCTTCATACAGTGATGCAAGGACCATTAGCATTACTGACTGAGCAGATTGAAATGCTGCCTTCAAATGAAGTGTTACCAAGCTACAGGAGGCCAACACTCTTGTTCGTCCAATTCCTAAAGCTACACGTCATGCGGGGGAAGCTACAGGATTACAGTACTCACCTGCAGTAAGGTCTAATCGTTTAAAAACCTACGGTTTTTGCTCTACTAACCTTTGATTTCTGAATATGTAGGGGAGAAGAAGAGAGAGCCCAAAATAAATGTGCAATTTTGCTAGTGAACATGTCTATCTCTGTGCTCACATTTAAATCCTGGAATGTATCTGAAATATGCATCATGGAGTTTGTTTTGAGCCACCACAATGTCTTTGATATAGAAAAGAGGTTTTCAAACTGTGAGGCAACTCTGACAAATGGAATAGAATGGGAGTTTCTTTAATTTAGAGTAAATAACTTTCTTGTCTTTCATAAAGGTGCAACGTGTAAGGCCGTTCACTTAAAATAAAATGGTAAATAAGGTTATTAAAAGAGCCCAGCTGACAGTAGAAAAGGATTGTTTCAGCAGTTTTACAATTCAATTTTTTCTTTTGCTATAATTTGTATGGATATATAACTGCAGAATGGCTAATAATATAAGTTTTTTCTGATAATCTCATTGTCAGAATTACCCAAAATGACTTGAATTTACACTAAGAATGTGTTAAATACACTGTGATTGATTTTTAGACATATTTTCCTCACCACTTTTTTATGCAGCTTTCTAACATGCAAATTTCACTCAAAGTACATCAGAAAAATAAAATTTTTAAATGTTTAAACAAAATGCATTTGTACACATTTATTGGAATTGACTAAATTGATCAAAATGACATGGTAGTACCATACAGTAAGCTATTATCGTACTATAACCAAGAAAAAACTAAAAGCTTTACATCTTAAGTACTTTATTGTTGTACATTTAATCATAAATAATCTGATGCATTTATTATGTTTGTTGCATTAAATGTATTGAGGCACAACTTAATGTGCCTTAATTTTTACTTATTTCCAATTAAAATGGGCTGAACTTATGATAATTCTGAACAAACAGATGTAATTTTCATATAGCCTTTATTCAGTTTTGCCTTACACTTAGAAATTAAATTATAAAAATGTAATTAGAATATAAGTCAGTTCTGGGGTTAGTTATAATTATATATAATTCTTATAAAACAATGTTAACAATGTCTCTTTCAATCATAGCAGTTGCAGACCCTGATTTGTATCTATGTAAGAAAAATTTCTGAGTGAAAATTTCCATCCGACTAAAATGTTTAAATGTATATTTTCAAAGTCTTATTTACGTCAGACTAATGTGATTTTTTTTTTCTTTGAACATGAAACTCTTTTTGTGGCTCAGGCCAACGATCCAAGGTCCAATATGTTGCTTAAGTCTCATTTGACTAAATAATAAAACCCAAAAATAAATTAAAGGTTCTCTCTACTACTTACTAGAAACAGATTTTACGCGTTGCACCTTTAAAGTGAAAACCTTTCAGTGTGTTTTTTTATCTCTTTTTGTGTGTGAACAAGGCTTCATTGTTCTAACAAACACATAATCTACTTTCTCTCTAAACATCTTTGAATTAAAATTTCTGCTCAACTGCACTTTGATTAGTCAGTGACTTTAGAGTTGTTGAACATGTCTGCTAAATAACAGGGAGAGACATTTGGAATGATGTCATTCACAAACTTTTGATTGATGACAGGTATTAATGAGTGTCAGAATTTGAAAACCTCTGATATAACTAGCCACTCATACAGCAGTCTAATACTGTACATTTTATTTTACAAATGATGTGAACAGAATGAAAATAGAAACACATCCAAAGAAGCTAAAAATGACAAACTCGGGGTCAGGATGTGATTCTCACCTATGTTTAAGGAGACCACTAAAGTCAAGCTCCCCTGCATCTTCTTGTCCTTCACTGCTGTTGTTAACAAGGAGAGATTATTGAAGATTTAATCAGAGTTGCAACAGTTACAGACACTGGAAAACAATGCTCCGAGAGCAACACAAAGCGAAAGCTCTGATGCTAATCGATGAATTAGCTCTAGGCTAACTCATGATTTGTGCTCACACAGAAACCTTTTTTGTCTTTTTTTTGGGATCAAAGCTCAAAACAAGGTATTTTGTGTAACACACATCCAGAGCTGTCCCTGTTAATATTGCAACAACAATCCTGCAATGTTGAAGCAACTTTACTGCAATGTTGTGATAATGCAATAGAACTGGGACGCTTTGCATTGTTTTACATTGTTTGGAAAGAAATTCAAAGTGCAAAAGTGGGCCATAATTACACATTGAATCAAGTAGTTGATTTGTAATTACCTTGAGGAAAGGTTAATTACATTATTATTGTGTAAAATTTGTCATTCAGTAAGAGTGCTTGAATAAATATTCTCTGTCATACAGAGGGTGGATCTTCCTCTTTTTTTTTTTTTTAGAGAAATCTAGATGCATATTCTATTAAAAATAATATATTTTTAAAATGAAATCATAATTTTCATATGACTGTCTCTTTGTCGATCATTTTATTACCTTCTCTTGAAAGCTGATCGAATATCAATATTCTGAGAGCCTTGTTCAGTTTCTGTAAAATAACAGATTTATTTGACATTTAAATCTTTTATTGATTTGGATTGTTTTATCTAAGCAGTTATAAACTACTTTTGAAGTTGTGACAAACCTTTAATGTCCAAGTCAAAGGAACAGCTGTCAAACTTGTCTTTGTAGGTCACCTCACACCTGTAATTTCCTGCATAGTTCTCTTTGGCTTTGATGATGTGCATCTCAAAAGTATGGACCTGCCAAACAGGGGGGTATGTTAGAACTTGTGCTTGAGCGAGGAGGTGAGCTCTTGCTTTAGGTAGGTGTCTTACTTTGGTTTGTCGGTCGAAGGTCTCTTTTAGTTGCAGGTGCTTTCCGGTCTTGCTCGCAAGGTCCATCCATTTTCCTTTGAACCACTTGATGGTGGGTTTTCGCAGAAGATCTTTAGCTTCCACCTTAGCAATAAAGGTGATGTCACCTCCTTTGAACACAAAACACAAGCAAAATAAATGCAAATTGGACATTTCTGCAGCAAGGTATCTTTTAAAACTATGACCTAAAGTATCCTGATAAAGTCGTAGCAAATGGAGACACTCATGGAGTCAAATTTATTTTCTATCAAAATAAAGATCAGAACATCAATACAGCTGATTTCTTCCCTTTGTTTTTGCGTCACTCACCCACGCAGATGGCTCCACCTTGGGGCCTCTCGATCAGCAGGGTGGACAGAGGTGGGTTGTCAATCGGCTTGTCCACATCCTCTGGTGCCTGACCCTCTCCCAGAGACCACACTGGTCGGCGACGACAAACAAATTCATGAAGCAAAACTCTCTTTCGCCACTTTGTACGAATAATACAATAAGGAGTCTTGACACCCACCTTTTGAATCGTATATGTTTCAATAAATTCTTACTAAGACATAAAGAACGACTACAAACAGCACATTGAGACACTTTTTTCACTCATCAGTCACACCTCATACAGCGGCAGAATCTCAGTAGCTTTTTGCAACACGGAAAGCATGAAACAGATGTTAAAGATGCGTGGCAACCTTCTTTGTGATTCTGGAAAGCATGTTCTGCGCATTGAGCTAACTTATCATTCTGATGTAAAAGAAAAATAAGTTCCTAACAGCCCCGTTATGTCCCACATGGGCGAGAAGGACGTTGACATTCCATGAAAACAATCACATTTTTCTATACGTTTGGCACAAATTACACCAATTTCTTCCCTTTTATTGTTTTGTTACCTGAGTCTTTTCTCCCCATGGCTGGCAAAGGGGCACTATCATCTAAACAAAAAGAGAAATTTACAGCATATTGTAAGAAATAGTACTGTAAAGTCCACTAAAGCAAGCACACACTCATGAAATGCAAGCAGTTAAACAGGCAAGCGGTGATGTCGGGACTTCTTGAGTCAGATATCCGAGTCAGCGGTTTTAAAAAAAATTGGATGCAAAGATTTTGGATTCATCCCTACAGTTAGGATTTTATAGTTTTAGGTTTTTTTATTCATAAAATGCAATTTCAGTGTAACAAAGCAAACCCCCCCTCATATAAACCTGATTGTTGGCATCCAGAAATTACAGTTAAAAGACGGAAAACCAACTTGGGTATGTATTAATATGTTAGCAAAGTGTTTTTTTTTTGTTGTTGTTGCAGTTTTGGGAAAACCAAACCTCTAAACACACAAGATATCTAGTATTAAGCATGTCTTGAGCATGTTTCCTACATTCAGACATTTGTTTGTTTTTAATTAGATCAGGCTAAACGTTTGGTCAAAGGAACTAGAACAATGCTGAGGTTTAACGGAGGAATCTTACTAGGCAGGTCAACTGAGAGTTTCTTGATTGAATTGCCATCTTCTGTGGAAAAAAGCACAGTTACAATTTAAATCAATCAGGAACTAATAACCCACTCGATGGTTTGATAAATATTGTGTCAACAACAATAAAGGAGAAGTGGTTTTACTTCCAGTTATCTATTTGTGAAACCAACCACATTTTTCTCATCCTTTTAATCTGTTTTTGTCTAAAGCTAAAGTTTTCTATGACTTAGGGACAGTTTGCAGTTACAAGGGTATTTATGGTGCTGTGAAAAATATTTGCCCCTGTTTTCTTACTCGTCACACTTAAGATATTTCAGTGTCGGACAAAGATAATCTGAGTAAATATAAAATGCAGTTTTCAAATGATGATTGATTTTTTTTTTTTAAGAAAAAAAGCTATTCAAACCAAGCTGACCCTATGTGAAAAGTTATTTCCCCCTAAATTTAGTTGTAACACTGGTAACTAATGAGTCTCTCACGTCACATGAGGAATGGTTACATTAATTATAAGAAGTTGTCCAGGTCCTGGAGCAGCAAAGCAGCCCCAGACCATCACACTACCACCACCATGTTTGACTGATGTTTCAGTTTTACTCCAGATGGACACACATCTTCCAGAAAGTTCTGCTTTTGTCTTGTCAGTTGACTGAATCTTTCCCCAGAAGTCATTGGAAGCAACAAGATGTTTTTGGAGGCAGCCTAGGCCTTTGTGTTGTTTTTGGTCAGGAGAGGTTTTGGCCTTTGAACTCTCTCGTGGATGCCATTTTTGTCCCATGATGTTCGACTTTAAATTTAACCAAGTGACGCCTGCTGTGCTTTTAGATGTTCTGGATTTTTTTTGTTCTTGGATTTGA
This sequence comes from Callopanchax toddi, assembly GCA_006937965.1. Lineage (NCBI taxonomy): Eukaryota > Metazoa > Chordata > Actinopteri > Cyprinodontiformes > Nothobranchiidae > Callopanchax > Callopanchax toddi. The sequence continues at coordinate 3,608,941 of SSNR01000021.1, read as the reverse complement.
AGTAGCCAGTTTACTTCATCTCTCCTCATTGTTTTGAGTAACAGGAAATAAACTGGCAACATAGGCAAACAGGGCGAGATGTGTTCCTTTTTGGGATCCTACTTATCTATTTCTTAATTCTACAGGTCTGGTAATCAAGCCCAGGTGTTTGTAAAACTAAAATCTGCTTTCCAAATAATGTGGTTAATCGCAGTTGATTCTTGATTTAACAAAAGGGGCAGTTACTTTTCACATAGAGCCAGGTTGGTTGGGGTATATTTGAAAACTGCATTTTACATTTACTCAGGTTGTCTTTGTCTGATACTGACATTTGTTTGCTGATCTGAAACATTTGCATGTATATGTCTGAAAGGGAGCAAATACTTGTCTAACTGAGCTGAAAGAATCTGTGTTGCAGTTTTGATGGCTGGTCTTTGACACTTTAATAAGATGTAGCTTAGCACGTCCACAATGAGGTTCAAATCTTTTCTTCCAAAAAGTAGCATCGCCTCTCAACATGTTTAAGTTGACATTAGGAAATAGTATTTTTAAAAGTTTTCATGTCTAGATTTTTGCTATAACATTGAGTTTCCATAATGGATTAAGTTTTTTGACAGAATCTTGTAGACTTTGAAACGCACTACATGCACAGATTTGCACCATTTTAGTGCCAGAATGAGCCAAATATGTATTTTTGTTTGTACTAACTTTATTTAGGCAGCTTTTCTCTAGAAAATTAATATTAAATAATTTGAGCCAGATTTTTTTAAAGTAGGAAACCAGTTTTCCACATCTTTTACAAATTAATGAATTTTAAGTGGGACATAGTAGAAGTTTACAGAAGGTTGTTCCTAAAATATAACAAAGTAAAAATATTCTAATAGCTGCTTGGTTTATTGTGTCTTTTTGAGGATATATAAGTTTTAAATACCTAACAACCTGATGACTTTTTTTTTTTGTTTTTGTTTTGTAAAAACAGAAAAGTGCAAATTAATGCTTTATTTCTCTTAAAATACATTTTTTACAAACATGACAGGAACTGAAAAAAATCTGAATAAGAATAATTTTCTTGTATAGTTATATAATTTATTTATTGTATTGCTTAACTCTTTAAAAATGTTTAATTGTAAAAATTCAATTCTAAATTTAAAAGTACAATTTTAAGTCAAATGTGTGGCTCTGTATAAATATATTTTGGAGAGATGGTAAAAATATCTTAATTGTAAAGGAGGCAGACCCCTGACCTGGTCAAATGTGTATTTTTATCCATTTACCTGCTTGCGACTGCTAGTTGTCCTTCAACCACCAAAAAAGTCAAAACTCTTAAGTTCCTGTTTATGTTGACAGCTGTTTCTCTTGCTTTATTTAGCAGTACGTAAGTGTTGGGGTCATGGATAATCTATGAGTGGCACGTCAAAAGCAAGAGCTGAATTTAAGGAGTTTAATTTTGATGTTATCAAGAAATACTATATGAAAGAAGTCACCTACTGTCACAGACCTACTTAGGTAGGTTTCTTATTTCACAGTTTTTTTTTTCAAATCATAAAAAAAAACATAAGCATACATAAAAAAGCAAAAACTTGCTCTTTTTGCATATTTTATCCGCTGTTTTGCTGTTCCTTTGTCTGTTTTTTGTAAGGTGGCCTCGGGTTGTAGAAAGATATCTTAAATTATTTTGATTTTTTTTCTCTTATATTTAATAAAATAATTTTAAAAATTCATCTAAGACTGTCTGAGTGAGACCATTGCACACATGGCTTCAGCTTAGGGACATCACTGAAGGTTGCACAAATCACTTTATGGAGTTGAAAAGAGACATCCTTCATTTATATGCAAATATTCAACAAACAAAACTAGTACAAACATGAATAAATAATGTATTTATGAATATCCTTTTGTTTTTTACACAACATTTAGAAACTAAACAGAGTTTGGATATCTGACATAATTTGCTCAATATTTTTAAAGTAATTTATAAGGTCCATATGATATGCTATGCAATATGTCAGATTTAACTTTAATTTTGTTCAGTAACTAGTTGTAAGGTTCAAAGGTCATGCAAATGTCAAAGGTCAACAGACATTGCACTGACCAGACGTTTGCCTGAGAAACAAAGTGTGCTTTTAAAACCAAAACAAGTGCTTTGTTTGCAGCCACTTTTCCAAAGCCAGTCTTACCACCTGGAAAATCGTCATATCAAAAACACTCCTTTGCATTTCTATCTCTGCTCCAAGTTACAAGAAGTCTCCATGAGAAGAAATGACTTTTCTTCTTAATAAAAATAAATAGTTTTTCTTTACAGACTTTGACAAACAGTCAGATGGGTTATGGTCAATTGATAAATAATCAAACATCTATATTAAGGTCAATAAATTCAGCCATATTATCTTTATAATCCCAGACTTCACATCTTTCCTAAGGTGCTTAATTAGACTCTTTAAAGGTGACGCGGCATCACCTTTAGTTGCAATAGGCCTGAACAGGTTAAAGCACAAAGAACACAATGAAGGAAAACATACAGCAGAATTACATACAGCAGAATTCCCTCAAGAAAACAAGATCAGGATGACAGAGGCATCACTGGAAAGTCAAAACATTTCAAACAATCCATCCATCTTATTTCTGAACCACCTCATCCAGTAGGGGTCACAGGGAGCTTGTGCCTATCTCCAGCAGTCACAGGGCGAGGGAGGGGGTGGGGGGGAACACCCTGAACAGGTCACCAGTCAAACCAGCCAGTCATGTTAAAGTGTCCTCCAAACAGCCATGTTCAGTCTTGGACTTTATTTAGACTGCAGAGACAAACATGGCCACTGCACCTTCCTTCTGTTTGGATATGTAGGGATATGTTTGGTTTTTGGGTGTGCACCCACTAAGAATGACATAGTTCCAGGATGGACTCATATCCATCCATTGTGTCTCCAGTGACATCAAGATCCAGCAGCCAGCCATAGAAAATAACCAACATCAAAACACTCTCTGGAGAAAGAGTCTGAAAATGTGTTTGTGCCTCACTAGTCACTTACCAAAAGTGTCATTATTCACAAAACAGAATAACTCAGGTGGGTTTGCTTTAACCAGTAAATCTACCACTGTTCACTGTTTTCAACTAAATCCTCTCCAGTAGGAGTTATTACTGTTGTAAGAGTTGACACTTATTGTAGTTTATTTTACTCCTAATTTAGATACTTTAGAAAGAGTTGACATTTAATAGATTTAATACCACCTCATGTCAAATTAACACATTTTCAAGATAAACTATCAGTCAAAAGCATTGACATGTTTTATTTTCCAATGCTGAGTGATTTTACTCTGCAGGACAAAGAAAACAAATTATTATTTTTAAATCCCTTTTACTGAATCACCATCTTAATGCAGTGGATCAGTTTACTGTACATACCACTGTGATCCTGGAGGCTGTTTGCCTCAAATGAGGCGTCAGACTTGAGAACGATTCACAAAGATCTCTTTTTGAAGGCTACAAAATAAAGGTGACTAAATCTGCTTCTTAATTGACCTTTAGACTATCTGTGTTCTTTGGATTTAGTTTCATTTTTAGGTTGTTTAACATGGACAGTGCCTAACATTGGCATTACTAATTTAAAAACCATATCCAAAAGGACAAAACAAACTGGAGATTTGAAAAATGATCATACATACAGTTTTACTGACATGAAAAAACTGCATTTAGAAAGAGAGATACATCCTTTTAATCCTTACAGAAATAACAAATGAACAAAGACCACGTTTCCAACATTTAGCATGTTTTTACACAGTTCCTGTGATTTTTCTGTAAGGCTTCATATAAACTGGTATTTTAAAACTTAGCCATTTGGTTGGAGTTTAAAATTCTATTGTGTTGTTCGTTGATCCTTGCTAATTGAATAGTAAGACATCTAAAATTGCCACTGCTAATCACACTCTTAAATGGCTGATTTGACTTTTATTAAAAAGTCTTAAAGTAATGTCTGTTTTGGTTACTGACCTGCTTGAGGTGTTGGGGATGGGGTAGTGATTGCAGGATTATCATCATCTGTAATAAAGGCGTCATTGACAAATAGACCCACTTATCAAAATGCTCCAAAGTCCATCACTGGCAGGCGAAGAACACACAAAGCCAGCAGGCTGCCGAGGCCGTCAGCCACATGCGAGACACCATTCTTTTCATCAAATGTGACATGACACTTGTTGCAGAAGAAAATTAGGAAAAAATATAAATTCAAAGATAATTTAAATTGTAGCCCTATAAAACACTTGCTGTTGTTTTTACATCAGTGAATGGGCAGAGGACTGTGAAAGCTCAAGATTTAGCATCAGAGCTGCAAGGTTCGTAACAGCAGAAGCACAAGCAGCTCTAGCATTGAAAATGATACACACACACACACATAGATATATTTTTAAAAATCTGCATATGATTTAAGTATCATATATTGGTAAAAATCCATGGTAAGAAAACAGCCAATTTACATCAGTTTAAATTAATATTTTTATACACTTCTATTTCACAATTATAGTAATCAAAATGTGTTATACAGAAAAATCAAATTAAATGTCCTCCAGCCAAGCAAGTCTTCAGTTCTAACAAGTTAAACGGAAGGCCCAATGTACTTCTTTTGTCCCAAAGATATTTTGCTCCTCATCTGAGTCGTTTCCTTGTAGCAAAACTGAAAGTAATAAATCTTCACTTCCATTTAATCCCCCAAAGACTGTGAATATAACCACTATGTTCAAATTGTATTATAAAGTTCGATGACTCACCATGCATACAAATTGTATTGTTCTTTATTTTGCGGATATTTTTAAATCGGAGACATGGCACAATAAAAACCAAAAGGTGCAGGTATAATTTTTTTCCTTGATGTTCGCATGCAGTTAAACATTAACAGGACTGATGGCATGATTATAACACATGGTCTCAGACAGTCGGTCAGTCCGTAACACTGTTGGCAGGGAGACACAGACGTAAGTTAAACTAATGTGAAATTAGGGTGGTCGTTCATTGCAGTGCTGCTTGTCAATTCTAGTTTGGTGTTGAAATTAGAAGTTGTACTTTTATTTCAACAGCTTTTGATCTGAAGAGCTTGACAGGTGAAATCATGCAGTTTCACTGAGAAACATGGAAGAAGCATACTTACCAGGTGGTGGGGGAGAGCAAGAACCCTCTTCCTTTGCAGCAGAGTTAGCAGACTCTGCTTGCTCATTCACCCCAACCCCACTAGGCACTGGTTGGTTTGAACCATTGTCGACAGGTTTCGGCTCCTGAGCCTGTAATGGCTCGGGCCCTGTGGGCTCTGGTTTCTTCCCATCAGTCTCTACGGGCTCTTTCCCCTCTCCTACCGTCTCTGTATAGCAGACAAAGTGCCAGGCTGGAGCAGCAAGCACGGAGCACAAACACTGGCAACCTGACAAGACGATGCTTGTTCAGGTGAGATTAGTATAAATAGTTAAAGACCAGATAGACATGATCCTAAATACGTAGTGACTGAGGTCAATAAATCTAAACAAGCATTCATAGCATGACAGCTTGAAAATTTGATGTCTACTCTTTCCATTATTTCATTTCCAACCTTTAGCCTTATAATATTTTCTAGTTAGGCCACTGAATGGGCTTTATGCACAGAGTACTTAGTAGAACTTCCGGTTTAAAATTAACTCACGGGACCATTTCCGGTTCCATTTGAAACGTGAAGATTTCCAGAGTTAGAGTGCATTTCCAGCTAAAGATATTGTTTATAACCAAAACGAGTAATAGTATAGTATAGTACAGTATGATATATATATTATAGCACTAAGAAATGAAGCCATCATATAAGTATCAGCGGACAGGAAGCCTCAACAGCTGAACACTGCTGTGCTCCGTTGTGTACCGCATCAGCTGAATATAATTCATCAGTCCGTTTCCACACATTTCCACTGAATAAATAACTACAAAAAGGAAGGATTGTGAACTTAAGAAGAGAAAACGTGATCATTTCTAACCACACCGTGTCTGCAGTCGACACTTTGCAGCACAGTAGTCAAAGAGCCGAGTGGACGAGGCTAAAGGAGGAGGCGCGGCGCCGTTCGTGTGTTATTTCACTGGAACAACTATTCTTTTGGTGAATGAAGACTTGGTGTTTGATAACGTACAGCTAGACCAGAGAAAGTTGGGAAGCAGTTGGAGCCCACGATCATGGCTATATAGATTTGTCTCACTGTTTTTTGATGATGGAAGCTACGAGCTAACGCTGTTAGCTTAACTTCAATTTCATGAATAAAGCTGGTTATATACAGTTTAAAGTCCTTCACCCGCTTGCTCACAGACGTCTCTGTGTGTTTTTCAAAAATCCGGTGGACATCGTTTACCGTGATGCGCGGCAGGTCTTGAAGAAAACGGGTTAAAAAATCAATTTTGTTCAGTTTGTGTGGGAACAGCGTTGAACCGGAAGGGAGGGGCTGCGTCTATCGCAACCAGGAAGTGACCGTGCATAAACCCCATTAAGATGGTATACTGGGTGAAGATTAAAGATGAATGTTCCATTTGAACTCAGAAGTTGACATTTTTGAAGTTTCAAATATATTTCTTTGTTGTAACAATGCTTTTTGGCAATAAATGTTATACCATTAAAACCATTGTATATTTGTAAGGAAATGCATTTGCTGCCTAATCGCCAGTGTTGAGTTTGTTGACTGAACCCAAGAAAAACTTGACAAATCTTCTCTGCTAATGCCAAACAACTTTTCCTTGTATTGACTCTTGTTTTGAGCTTCTGGAACACCAAGTGCTGGCAATCAGATGCCTGATTGGTGCCCGGTTGCTAGTACCTGTGACATTTTATCCTAGCAAGAAGACGTTAGAAGAATATTTTACAAGTTTTTCTTGGGTACAACCTACATACCGTACTTAACTCATAAATGCGATTTCCTTAAATGTGGCTCTTGGAGAGTTGGATGTTAGCTCTGACCTAAAACATCCAATATGGCTGTCTTAAAAACACTGTGATGCCTGCAGTAATAAGCTATTATTTGTATTTCCCTCATGAGTTCAATCACACTTGTGATTTTTGTAAACCATTTTGGTGAAGATGTTGCTGCAGTGCATCAGATGCAGAGTTATAGTAATAGGTCATCTTGATCACTGAGCACAAGAGTTGTTCAAATCAACTGGGTTTCCAACTTGCAAATTGTAAACAAATAGTGTGATGTTGGATGTGTTGTTCCAAGATCCAATTTTTGAGAGAAATGGAAGGCAGCATTTGATGACGTGCCACTAAAGTTATTGTAGTCTATCTCAACAGATCTCATTATCTACCTGGTCTTTGCATATCTATACTGTTACAGAGTGATCAAGGAGGCAGGGACTGGCATACTCAAGTGTATGATCCGATACCTTTTAGTGATTATTTTAATAGCAGAATTTTGTCTAAAGCTCAAAAAGCTTTGTCCCAATCCCTTTATATACCTCCTGTATGATGACTCAAAATGCCAAACAGTGTAAGTTAGTAACAACATCATGTGCCAAGGCGAGTCCAAGTGCAAGATTTTGTGCACTGTGAGTGAATGCTTTGACTGTATCTAACTTTAAAAAAAGTTGGAGTGATCATTCAGTGCAAAAACGATGCAGTTTCAGGCGTCTCACAGTGAATTACAAAAAACACAATGTGATGACACACAACAAATAAAAAAAGAAAACGCGTGATGTGAGTGGGATGTGCAAAGGTGCAACACATTCTGGGGCACGTGAAAGTGAAGAGGAGGAGCAGGGAAGTCACAAGATTACCCACCTGGTGGGGGGGAGACCTCCAGGGAAATCTCAGGTAGGGTTGGGGCACCGTTACTGTCTGGGGCAACACTTTCTGAGTATGTGACAAATATAGTGGTGGATGGAGCAACTGATTTACATGAAGCTTTCAGCATCTGCAGCCCCCTTACAGTCTCTCTCTCACACACACACTGGAACAAACACAAAACACACTAATATCCAGCCACCTACCTGCAAGTAGCCACACACACATCACAAGAGGACACAAACTCTCACACAAACAGATTATGTACACACAGAAATAACCTACTGAATGTTAGGGTAATGTTTTGAATTGAATTCAACTTTTATCTAAACCAGTCATTGTTGCAACTTGTATCGCCAGGTGTTAAAATCATGTGAGTGTGTATGTGGTGGTGGGTTTGGACTTGTTAGTTCATACTGAAAATTATTACTTAAAATTAAATTTAAACTATATATTTTTATTTTCAGTGCTGAGAAACAACTAATTTCAGCCAGGAATGTATACTGTATATTCTCTCATTTTTTTTTACTAGAAATGCACCAATTTTGATTTTGAGAGCTGATACAGATTTCAGATTTTTGTACAGCTGACCTGCTAATCGCAATTTTGTTAGATTCCAACTCATTTCAAGGAAGTATAATTAAAATAATTGGGTTAGTCACTTGGAAAAAAGTAATTTTGCACAAATTAGCACTTAGCTTGTTCACAGACCAAGAAAAATATCAGTTTTATTTAATTGTTGGTTGGTAATGGTGCATTCATGAACCAAAAAATAAAAAGTTACAGATCAAATGATCACACATTAATCCAGTCATGCTGAATAATTGGCTGATTCTGATTCTGAAGCAGTTTTTTTGTGGTACGTTTTCTTTTAAGCTTCTAACCCTCAAAATAACGACTCCACATATTTCTGTTTATGCTACAAAAACATTGACTCACAGCTAAATGAACTAGGACATAATAATAATATCAGATTTAACTTAGAATATAGTACATCCATTTATGACAATTCTTTAGGTTTTACATTGCGTAGCTTTCTTTTATTTCCTGTAGATCGTCTCAAAATCCACCGATTATTGTTCACAACCCATAGTAGGGTCCCAATCAGTGCAAAGTAAAATGGTGTCAGCTATTAATACTGCTTTAGTTTCAATAATTTAACATGACTGCATTTGTTGGAGAACATGCCGTTCACTCGTTGACTTTAAATCTCATGAAGAAGTGGAATAAATTATAAATCAGTATTTATCTCAGATTATTTTCAGTCAGACCCTACAAGACGGGGGCTCTGCTGTAGCCTCAAGATGCTGCAGCTCCAAGGTCAAACCCCAGTGCCTGCTAAAAGCCAGCTTGATACCAGCAATATGCTCACATGGGACAGCCGGGGCATCAGCTGAATCAACAAAGAGGGATCAGCTGGCGGGCGCGAGGAATGTAAGAGATGCTGACAGCTCCGTCACAGATAACTCCAGGGAGCAGCAGCTCATCCATACTGCTGTCTATTGGCTCCACATTTACACTCCTGTGTGTCTGTGTTTGCACTTTTACACCACTTTTATGGCTCTTGTGTGTTTTAAAACATCCTCCTGTGTGACGTGTGTTGGTGGAGTTTTGAGTTAACAGTTGCTGTTGTTTGATGTGTAAATTTAAGCGTAAGGTTGATCTGAAAGTGAATGATTTTGATCCTCTTTCTTTGCATTTTGTAGATATCCATTTTTAAAGCTAATTCTGGAGGATTGTGCATCTTGTTGAGAATTAATCTGCTGGACTGTGAGGTGACAGGGAGATAAGATGTGCACTCACCTTCTGGCTGACCGTTTGGTGTCTCGTCTGCAGAAAGAAAAACAAAACAATATCAAACGTGACTTCTTGTGGTATGTCTTTAATGCAATCAGAATTATCACCTGTTTGTTTTTTCTATCTGAACACACTGACCTGACTTTATTGATACCTATTCAAGCCGTATTATCTTTGTGCTGGATGACTGGCTCCTCATGCTTAGACATCATGCAGACTTAAGTAATTATAAAAGACGCCTTCCTGTTGCCTCATTTGCTTGCCCTCTGCCTCGTCTACACTTAAGAAAATTATTGGTCTAAGGCTGGTTTGTGGATTCAAAGACCAGCACAAAACTCAGCCTATGACTTCAGAAGATTAAAATTTTATGTGTTGCCTAATAGAGAAGTAAGATGTCACAGGTTGTTCATGTAGTTGTCATACAAACCTTTTCTGTTCTTGCATAAACTGATATAAAACATTCAGTTAGATGCCTGGCAGCGCCTCAAAAGGTGACTCCATGTAGAGACAAAAAGTTATGAAGAACTTTTCTAGATATTGCATTGGAGCTGATTGAAAAAAGGCATAAAAATGTTGTTTTAGTGACACAAGTGAGTCATTTATGTTACTTTCTGTTGTTCTTGTAGGACTAAATTTAATCACAACAACAATAATGTTGTTTAAATGTTTAATTAAATACATGTAAATGCATACTTCAGATAATACAGTCTGTATTCATTTGTATTTTTTATGGTACCCACTCTCAACAGAGTGAGTTTTGCCCAGTAGCAGGCAAAGGGTATTATTTATGTCTGCATTTATATATTTACAAGAACTTAAACTCAGAATGAAATGAGTTTTAAAAGTTATTATATTACAGTTTTGGTGCCAATTAAAAACAAATTGTAGATGACAATTTCTATATATACACTAAAAAAATCCCCATTAAAAATGACAAAGTGTACCGTTAAAATTTGGAGAAAAAAAAAATGTTAGGACTTTTCAGTCTTTTTACCCACATTTAAAAAAAATTACTTCATACAATAGGAAAACAAGAAATGTCTGCTCTAAAAAGAAAATGTCCTGACAGAAAATTACCAGGACTTTGATCTGTTTTTCTTTTTACAGTTATATAGGGATAACAACATGTAGGTTGAAAGAATTTGCTCTGTCCACAGGATTACAGTTCAAACTACAAAAATAATCATGTAATTTTAGTCCAGACTGCCTACTTTAACAAAGGTAATCTGACCTGACCTCGTCTATTAACAGAAATAAACTAAAAGCAACACTGAGCTCAGGACAAGCAGGATGGGGTCAGACAGAGAGGATCTGAGCAGGAATGAAAATGTCTTCTTGATTTAGAGCGAACTGGACTTGTGGAAATACCGGTAATTATTTTAGGAACTTGGATGATATTACAGTTGAAGATGTTCAACACAGACTAATAAATTACAGCATATTTATCTCATAAGTTTTGAAAGTAAACTGGTTTGATTCTGGGGTTAAAGTTACAAATAATTAAATATATTGTTCATACAGAGGTTAAGACTTTCACTTCCGTCAGTCTAAAGGAGGTCTGTTACCATCAGCTCCTAACTCTGCATCATTCCACTGATTGCTTAACATTTTAGCTTCTATTAACATCCATTTGCAGAGATTCCCGTTAACCATCCTTTTCTAAATTAGCCACACTCCCATCTCACTTCAAAACAATGTGTTGCTGGCCACTGGGCCACAATCCTGCAGGGTCACATCATCTACCCGAGAGCTAGCCACGTCCGCTCTCTGTCCCATCACCGTTGAGATAATGAGAGTGGAGAAAGGTTTTGTTTTACCTCTGAGGATTTCAATGCAGCTGACTGGGGGGCAGGTATTTGCAGCTGTTAGTCCTGCTGGCGCGCAGACAGAAGGGCTCACAGAGGCTCAAATGAGAGCCAAACTGCCGGCACCCCTTTTACCTTATATAAACCTTTACGACGCTACCAAAGATGAGCTGATATTTGTGTTTTTTCTTTGACTTGTGATGTTGTTTGAAACTTTGCATGCTTAAAAGTTGAAGAAAACTGTTCATGGGTGACAATTAGCTGACAGGTCTTCATTCTTTTACCATAAGTTTGATTTATGATGTGCTTTTAACCAACATTTTAAGAGCACAGAGTCTAGGTAGAGTGATGGAGAGGGTAAATATCATGAGGTGAGGACATAAGTCTGCTGCTGGACATTCTGCTGCCGCTCAAAAGTTGTAAACAGTGAGAACAGCCCTGTAAGCCCTGTGGGTACAAAGAGCAGAGGTTTAATAGGGAGGCGCCTGACCTCTGAGCGATCCATCCTGAATGGAAAGTGGCAAGGGGATGTCTGTTTTGGTGTGTGGCACAAACAACGAGGAGGAGGGATTGGGCAGCGATGGAGAGAGATGGCAGAGAACAAGGCACAGGGATTAAAAGTCTGCTCATTCTGAACTATTCCAGGGACAAGAATCCAATTCCCAAAAGGCCTACAGACGACTCAGTGAGTCCATCATTTCTAGTTTTAAGGCTTGAGAGTAGGGTGTCTAAAACAGCAGCACTGCCCCCCCCCCCCTCTTCTCCTTCAGCTGTTCAGACTCATTTAAAGAACAATACTTTTCCACTCATTTATCTGTTGGTTTGGTAGCTATTTATGGGCCGTGTTTGGAGCAGACAGGAATCTGCTGCTTCTATTTGCCGTAGCTTTGTCTCTGGGGGCATCAGGGATGTTAATGGCAGTGGATGAACGCCGGGAGGGCACCTGTGTTTTATACAAGGCGACCATCACATTCATTAATCAGCATTTTTTGAAATTACCCAAAAAAAGGCAAGTTAAATTTGTTTAATGGGTGAAGAGATTTTACATCTACCATACTCAAACTATAAAAATGCAAAGGATAATATAATGTAATAATAAACTAGCCTTTAAGCTTTGGTTTGGTTAAAAAAAAATCTAAATCTTTAAAACTATTTAACAGAAGGAGTAAATCTTGATAAAACTATCGGTCTCCTTTCTATTAGAATCAGTATCTGTGTCGAGCTGCTGTAGACTGAAATTAAAAACCTTCTTCCTCCCATCCAAAGACTAAACAATACATTCTGTTTCCTCCAAATGGTCATGTCTGAGTCGATAACAGCTGACCTGATGAGGAGCCCAGGCGTAATACCATATTGTAATGACAGACACAAGCAGATTAAAACAGTGTTGATGGACATGATGGTACAGATGAGAGATATCATGTCGTGAGCGAAAGGTTCAACAAGAGGGCGGGACAACGGGTGGGTTAAGATGCTGAGGGAGGTTGAGTTTGGACTTAAGTTTTGGGCGGGGACAAGGCGGATCTCTGGGTTTGAAATGGGCTATTCCTGCTCCGCTGTATTAGTCATCACAAATGCATTTAGGAGATTTATCCTTGCATGGCTTCGCTTCTTCCTAATTGCATCATCCTTGACGAGAGGTTTGTATTTCTCCGGCTCAGCTCTCATCAGCATGCCTCCTCCTCATCGCGTCTTTCCCCAATTGGACCCATCTGATGTGCAAACCCCTCAAGTAACAATACCGTCCATCCATGGTCCTCAAATCTTTTCTTGTACCCAAGATGGCAGAGAGGTACATGGTTCAGTAATACAATACCACTGTCAAAGTCACTTTGAGGATTCCTATGTACAAGCTGGCAAGCGAGTCCCTAAGTGATGGATCTCCCTACAACGAGGAGCAACTGGCTCTGCTCCCTTCAATCAAAGTCATATTAATAGAAATAAAGTCCCTGCTTATTGAGCATCACACTTCCCAACTTTTTCATGAAATCTCATTTGTTTTTACAAATTAATACTATCATATCAGCTGGTAGATTTTGGCTCCTTTTTGCATGCTTTGATGTATCAAGACTCCTACCTTTCTTTGTGGGCTCTGGCATCTTGAGCCTCAAGGCAAGAAAGCTGTCAGGGATTCAGAAGGTGCAGGTAGATGCGGTCAGAGCAGTGTGACTTTAAGGCGTTGGAGCCCTCTCAGTCCAAGAGGGACAGATGGATGATAATTGCAAGCCTGCAGCTGGAAAAACAAATCTTGGATCCCTCACACCACAGTGATTGGAGCTGAGGAGGACACAAGGTATGGGAATCTTAGTTGGGGGAACAGAGGAGGACCAGTGACAGATCCAGGGGGGGGACTGGCTTTTAGGGCTTTTATTTAAGAGGTGGCATGCTCCTCCTCTCTGTGGTGGAGCAAAAACTACAACATCAATCTTAACTCACTGGATACTCTGGGAAAACAAATCTATTAGGTTTGTGTTTTTGTGTCACAAATAGAAGCAGTTATCTTTGAGTCCATTTAAGATTCAAAATCAAGATTAAAACACTTGTGACACCAATCTGAAGAAAAGATTTGATCAGTTGTTTTGATTAGTCATTAAATATGCACATCTTTCACTAAACCTTAAAAATAGCTGACAAATGAAACAATTGAGATATTTTTATTAATTGTTTTATGATAAATAAGCAACTGAAACTACAACATCATGTGTGTTAAATGGATAATCAACCTGTGTTCACTAGAAAAACCTTCCCTTCAGTAACTGTATATTTATGATTTCTTTTAATCAGATTTCCTAAAAGGAAAATTTGATTTAGCAAATTAACTCACTGAAGCCTTTCAAGCTTTGCTGCTTGTTTGGTCGGTGATTGACAAATCAGGAGGATGGGATATAAAAGGAAATGTGTTGTCATCGTCACAGGGCTGAGGATGATTAGTCTTCTATGGTCACGCTCAGATAATTGGCAGAATATTCATAATATCTGTGTTTTTTAAAGGAAATTCAGATATGAGAATAAGAGACATAATGCTGGTGCTGCATATTGATTTAATCCAGAGAGAATGTTCTCCAAGAACACCAGGCTTACCGATCTTTCAAATACATGTTGGAGGGATGCCTGGAGAGAGGCTAAGTGACCTATACATAGAAAGCTGTCATAAACCTTGACATTTGACATGTGCATCTCAAATAAATGTGGGTTTATTAAGATTTAAGCAGCTATTTTGGTCCTGATTATCATTTTAGCTCTTCAAAAAATGGTTGAGGAAAAAACAGTGAGGGTAAAGCTGCTGGATTTTGTGCAAATTTGCACATGCTCTGACCCAAGACCCTATTCCTGGTCTTTGTTCTTGTTATTGTAACAGTATTTTTTTTAAAAACTGCACCAATAATACCTCAAACAAAACCAGACTCTAGCCTTTTTTTTAAAGATTTTATATAAAATGCAACCTTATTGTGTTAGAAATGTATTTTCATTGAGGCTGTTGCCCCTTCTAAAACAATTGTCTCTATTGTTTTGTTGCTTTTTTTGGTCACACTCCCCCACAGCTCTGTTAGCCCATTTATATCTAGAAGTGGGCTGCAGCAGTAAACACTGGGCTTAGGAAAGTGTCACGTGGGTTTGCTACAAAGATCACAAAACCATTTGGTATTGCCTGAGACGCCAGTGAGCTGACATCACAGAGGAGGTTTAGCCATGAGCTCACAGCACAGAGACGAAATGTACAAGAGGGACTCTGAGAGGTAGAATACTGACACCCTCTGGTTTTTAAAGCTCTCATCAACAAGGTCAAGGGCAGGGCAGGATTATTATCTAATTACCTGCAGCAACACCTGCAAACCCATGCATACATAAATATATATTAATCAAACCAGATCTTATAGTTTATTTTTATTTGTCTTGTGCACCACAATTTTTACAAAGTAACTTAAATTTAAACCCATATTTTCATGAAATTGGATGCATTTTTGTGAACACTTGCAAGAGAAACAAATAGTAGTGAGCAGAGTTTTTTAGGTTGTTTTTTTTTTAATACTGTAGAGTAAATTAGTAATATTTATATTTACCTTCATCCGTAGTCGTCAGACTGACTGTCCTGTCTTTGAGTCCTCCACCATCATGTCTACGCTTTAATTATTTTTCATAAATATGTTAAAATACTTGCTAAGCCTCTGAATGATTTCAGAGTTCAGATAGGAACATATTTCATGGTGTTACTTTAGTCTTACCCTATTGGTTTGTGAGACCATCTTTACAAAAATGTCCTTTAAAAAACCAAAACTATTCAGTCAGAGCTGCAATGGTTAATCATTTGGCTCCTTTACTTATATAATCAATATGCAAAGAAATCATAAAATAAATTTAAAGCACAAAGCCATAAGAACATGTACTTTTACTCTAAAATACATCAATTTTATAATATTCAGTAGTTTTTTTTAACTAAATTATAAGTAAACCTATGAGCTGCAGTTGAGACTTCACTCCTGAATTAAAATCAGATAATATAGTAACACAGACTTAACACAGATTTAGGAAAAAGTTTTTTTTTTTTATTACAAATAAAGTCAGATTTAAAGCAGATAAGGTCAAAAAAGGTGAAAGTTTTACAAAAAGAATATTTACAACAACCAAAAAAATAACATTCAAACAAATTGACATTTGTTTTTTATCTTGAAAGCAGGCAGCTACAAAGTCTATAAAATGCATTGATTTGGGGACAAAATTTGTACTTGTATGACCGAACATTAAATTTATAGTCTGTTTTAAAATGAAAAGCATGAGAGGTGCTGGAGTAAATGTATCACAGAGTAGGAAAAATATAATCTGTCAACTGTTAAACTGAAAATAATTGAGTGCATTGGAAACTGTTTTATATTCTATAAAACAAAAATCATAATCACTCATGTAAAATGTTTTATTCATCTCAAATACCACTGTTTACCTCTTGGTATCACATCCTTACATAAGATGATCAAAATGCAAACAAAAACATTGTCCTTGTTCTAAGTTTGACCCATTTTTTAAATTTCTCTTTACTTTTTACCTTTATAAGACACTGAAAATAAAAAAAGTATTTTGGGGAGGAGCAAAAACATTCAAAACAACATGTTTTAGTTGTTGAGCCCCCAGAATTGTAACAAAAAATACAAAATGTTAAATTTTTTCCAAAAACGTTTCTTGTCTGACTTCATAAACTTTAACTTTCATTTATCAGTGTCCTTTTTAATCTTTTATTTATTGCACTTCTGGGTACCAAAAATGCTTCTTTCAGAATAAAGACTGTAGTGAAAATAAAAGATTTAACGAAGATAAATATAAAGATGCTTATATATCTAAACGTGTCTTCCATGAAACTTCTGCAGTGACATCAGTGTGTCTCGGCTGAACTGATAGGTGAGCTTTTTCTTCACCTTGAAGATGTGTCCGGAGCGAGCGTAGTTCCTGAGAGCTCGGGACATCTTCTGGTAGGTCATGGGCCTCTTGTTGCCCTTCCTCAGCCCCCAGAGTGCTGCCACCTGGTCCTTGTTCCTGGAGGAGAAGCGGAAAACGCCGACTGCTGGCGGCACCCAGGACAAACAGTGGGCCATGTTCGGATCCTCCAGCATCTCAAACAGGAAGTGGAAGAGTCGCAGCCTTCTACCTGCAGGCATGGAGCAAGCCGTGACTGGAACACATGATGAAGGGGATTTAAAGAGACAATTAAAGGAATATTTACAGTAGCTGTGCCAAAGCAGTTGATGCTGCTTACAGTTAAACATTTCCTCAATTGCAACAATTCCCAGAAAAATCTCTTCAGTGATTGGAGATCCTTAGATAAAGTGACAAACACTGCGGTTATCAGATAGATATGTAAAATAAGCTACTGCACCAAGCCATGCACAGCTCCATTGTGTTTTACAGTAAAGGGCAGGTCTCTTATTTGCTCTCTTGATATTATTTCCCTCAGGCTAATAGCAACTGTGACAGTATCTAAATGCCAAAAAAAGGAGAACTCACCCCTCCCCACTGCTGTGGCTGGGTGTTTGACTGATTGTCTTGTTGATACAAAGTTTTCCAGTGACCCGAACTCAGACAATGCTGCTGTTGTGTTTTGACCGGAGGCTGATTGGACATCGTGAGCTAGGAAGGTCTGAAAAGCAGGTTTGATGTCCTTGCATGGGGGAGAAAGTAAAAGCACACACTATCAGATGTGTGCAAACCTCTACAGGTAGAAACAAACACTGCTGTGCTTACAGGTGGCTCGTAGCACTTCCAGCACTGGTCACATGTTTGATTCACAGGTGCAGGTCTTTCATGCACAGGCACAGCTGCTGGGAAGTGAAAAAGAAGTTTCTCAAAACAATTAGACTTAAATTACATATTAGAATTGAGTTTCCAGTCAGTTCTTCTTACCATTTTCTGCAGTGTTTTGTCTGTAGTACTCCTCTAAGAACTCTAAGATCACCTCCAAATCAGACTGACTGTCCTGGAAAGAATTCCAATAAAGAAAAAATCATTCAAATTCATCTCGGAAGCTAATTAATTTAGATATTTTAGTAGATTTAAGTCTGATCTTTACCATCCCTGATGAGTGTCTGACGCAGTTTGGTCCTTTCACACAACTGACTCTGTGATGCTCAAGTCCTGAGCTTGTTCTTATACCCCCCATGGAAGAAGGGTTTTCTGCATATCACGAAACGTTTTCTGTACCCCGAGCTGTCTGGAACAATGACCACCAATCCCACAAAGCCCCAACACCAGTCAACCCATCAAAAAAGCCTCCCAGTACTGACCACATCCTCCCCGCTGAGGCAGATAAGACCTAACTGGAGCTTTCTTTTCAGGAAAAACACACTTGCTGGCATGTTTTTCCTCACAGGATGTGTCTTAATTTAATATTTTGTGGGCCTGTTGTAATATTTCATCACAGAGGAGGGACTGACAAATCTTTTTGCACAATTTTTTTTTGAGAAGATGATGAAAACGTGGCTGCAGGCGACACTAAAAACATGTTTGCATGTTGTGTTAAAGAGACTTCATGACACATTTAAAAATGAATAGCAAACATTTATTAACAGATATATACACAGTAATTACATCATTACATTTTTTTCTGCAGTTACAACATTTACAATACAGAAAAACATCTAGTTCTGCTAGATCTAGTATCACCTTTTTGCTCTTTACAGAGTTGAAACACATTTTTGAACATTCAGCTCAGAGTTCCCATTTCAATAAATCTTCATAAAGTATTTGTTTATAATTTAAAAATCCACTAAGAGACCCAAAAATCAGGTAGATAAAATTATATGTATGTGGTTCATATTTAGGGTTAATTTCTGTTTTTGATCACCTGTTAAGATGTTGACCTGTGTGGGCTCAGGTTTTACTAAATATCAACAGAATTTTGAAAAGGTCAACCTTTAAATACAATACAATGCCTGATGATGATCATAAACAGTAATGGCATCATTTGTGAGACTAGAAAAAGGAGTGTTTCTCAAAATTAGTCCATAAATTAAAACATTTTACACTTTATCAGTCAAAATAAGTTTTTCATGAAAAAAATGTATACAGGCAATTTGATGCTGCTTCATAGGATAGTACATAGATTTCACTGACAAAATGAGCCATTCACAGATAAAATGTGGACTTCTAAAAGCAGTTACCATCAGAGGAATCTTCTAAAGCATTTTAACGTCAGTGTCTGCATTATGAGATGCATGAAGCTTTTATTTAGGTTTATACATCCTTCATGATCATATTTACAGTTTATTTACAGAAGCTGCTGAAATAAGTGGACCTCATCTCTAATTTTTGCTTAATAATTAACATTAAAATAAGTTAGAACATGCAGGAAGTCCAGAGAGTTTGAGAAAATTAGAAAAATCGTTTTGCATCAAATGTTTGAGCTGCTCTCAGAGTTTGGTTGAGTTGTGTGAGGCGAAGCTTGAGGGCAGGTCGTAGTCTTCCTGGAGCGGGTAGTGTCCGTACCAGCTGGACCAGTCTGATGCTGCGGAGCTGCAGTAGCTCTGTTCTGATGGGTTTTCCTGATGGCTGTGGACTTCCTCCTTTGGCTGGCAGGGCAGGTGCATGGGCACCTGTGCAGAACCGAGCCTGTGCAGGATGTCTGGGTTGAATTGGTAGGTGAGCTTGCGGCGAACTTTGACAATCTCACCTGTGCGGCTGTAGTTCCTCAGAGCTCTTGCCATCTTCTGATAGGTCATGGTCTTGCGATTGCCCTTGCGCTGGCCCCAGCACTCAGCCAGCTTCTCTTTGTTCTTGGAGATGAAGTGGAAGGTGCCGCTGCCGCTGTCTGTCCACTGTATTGAGTCGCCCATGCTGGGGTCATTCAGAGCCTCGTGGAGGTATTCATAAAGTCTGAGCTTCTTGCGGCCTGAGCAGATAAGTCTCATTTAGTATTATGTGAACAGAAATATTTTAAATATCCTAAAAATCTAAACATCATCACCTTTGCTGTTCCTCTGTGGTGGTAGGATGGAGTAAAAATGTGGGGATTCGTTCTGCGCCGAGTGGCTCAAGGAGGCGTCGGGCATGACCTGAGGCCAGGACTGGTGCTGAAAGATCAAAGATTTCTAGTAAAATGTTCATCTTTTTATTCACGTTAGTCTTTCAGCCTTCAGTTTTTATACTTACAGTTGTATCGCTCCAGTCATACGGTGGAGCTGGCATGTCGGACGGATGTGCAACGAGGCAGCAGGAGATCTGACACTGAAGAGGTGACTGCTGGCTTACCAGGGTCTCATAATACTTGTAATCTGAAAGAAATTCATCAAATATGATCAAATAAACATGCACTTAAAATTCAAACCAATGCAACAAATTAATCAAATACCTGAATCATAGTAAGAATGCTGCTGTATCACATCTATTGCATCCTGAAAGTGTTGGTTGATGTCATGATCTAAAGACGTCTGCAGCAGATGGAGAAAAAACATTCAGCAACATGTTGCATTCTGTAGCTTTTAATTGACTGTAACCATTCTTATAACTCACCATCTTAAATGTCTGAGTGCTTCCCTCACTTGAGGCCATTTCTGTCCCAACAAAGTGAATGCTTCCACTCTTGTGCAGGTGCACATCATGCACAGGTATATATACGACACAGACCAGTGTACCTGTTGCTGACGTGACCAGTCAGGGAGGCCAGTTGATTTAAATGTGTTAATGCCGTACACTTCTTCTTTCCTGGAAGCGGCGATCCGATCTGAGCATCGTTCTCTCTCGTATTGTTAAGATCACAATCTGCAAACAACACAAAAACTTTTACTGCACGTTCAAACCAGGAATACCACCAATTTTCAGCCTGACCCAAGAATTTGCATACTAGGCGTGTAATATATATCTAATATACACGATAAGTTTAGGGAGTGCAGTTTTTTTTATTTAAACTATTTCATTTCCACAAGTGACCCTGTATGCTTTTTCCTTGCCTTGCATTTTAAAATTTATTTGCAATTGCAGCTCCACTTTATTGTATCCCTTGCATGTTGATCCTAAAATTTAGTATAGTTTGGCAGTTTTTTATGTTAATTATGTGTTAAAACACTGCAGCAAAGTAATAAATCTACACAAAATGTGACTTTGTAGCTTCACCAAACCTTAACGTGGGCTCACTGCAGACCTGAATTCACATAAAACAATAATAAAAGTCATTATCAATTAAATGCCTAATTTACCTGAATACTGTAAACACAGCTTCACTTAGACGAGATTGTAAAAGTTAATGATTAATGCTGTGGTGGATACAGTAAAACCAGCTTGTGCCTTTCTTTCTCCAGCCAAGCCAACCCTCCTGTTAAAATAAACAGGCTTTTTGAGAAGTTATTTATCTCAGGGCTGCAGTTTTAAATATCAACCGACTCGTTCCTGAAGTTCCCCTTTCAGCTCGGTAAAAAGTGCGACGGCAGGCAGGTCTAGGCGTTTGGCTGAAAGTACGGCGGATACAAAGGATTTGATATACGCGGATTAAAGTGCAAATAAAAACACGTAATCAGCTTCCTTTAGGTGACTCAGTGAGGAAGTGATGGGATTTATATTTATAAAAAGTGCATTTTTACTTTATTTAAAAAAAAAAGAGAAACCACTTTAACAGAAAACAACCATATTTTGTGTGTGTGTCATACAAAGATTCATTTGTGTGTTTTGTGCATGTGTTTCCTGTCTGTGCAGCGAGCTGATAAAAACAAAGAACCACAAACCTTCCCCTCTCCCACTCCTTCTTTCCCTGTTTCCATTTAGGGTGACGCTCCATAAATTAGAGACCACAAGCTGTCGGGCTGCAGTTGCAGCCTGACAGATGTGTGCTGCTGTTGGCTCTGCCCTGCTGGATGAGGAGTTTGCCCCATCAGCCTGGTGTTTGACTCCTTATGCTCTTTAATATTATATAAACTGTCATTATATGTGATCAAATCAAACGTCCTGGTTGCTTAACACTGATTGAACAGTATCAACTATTGCATCAATCAGGAAATATCACACTTATTCATAAGATGGGTGTTTCCTCCTTATTTATTGCATGACAAATAATTTTCCCCAAGGATTATCAATGGCTGTAGGTGCATTAGTTAAAAAGTGACATTTCCAGACAAGCAGCAAACATAAATTCAGAAATTGTGCAGAAAATGAAACTGTTTTGTCTCAGGGCATCACTTTATTCCACCTGACTACTTTGTTTGTTTGTTTTTTTTGTTTTATAATCGCAAATCAGAAAAAGTTAAGGTGATAAAGAAAATGCAAACGTGCACATTTCTTTATTTAAGGCCCGAAACATATACAATAGAAAATTTTTTTTTTTTTAATCCTCAAACTTTAGAATCATTACAAACCTTCCTCAAAACAAGGTGAGAAAGACTTTGCATATTTCTCCTGCTGCAGGAAATTATTCAGGAAATAATGTGGCTAATGTTCAAGGAAGGTTTTTCAGAATCAATGGTTTATTTTACTGGGGTACAACATTGAAATATGTGCAATAATCCCAGCTAAAACATCACTGTGCAAAGAGGAAGCTTTATTTGTTCAGAAGGAACTTTAGCTCTTCTGCGCTCCGAGGCATCAGGGATGGAGCATCGTGCAGTAGAAATAGGTGCTGTGGATTACTGACATGCTGTGTCCTCTGAAACACAAATTAACAGCACCGCCTTGATCTTTATCGGCATCAAGCCCAACCATTATAGTGATATGGGGTAGTATTAGGTTGTATCAGTGCTTTGGGCTAAAGTAATTTACTCTTCTCTGATTACAGCGTTGATGCAGAAAAGTACATTGAGATTTTATGGCATCAAATGATGTGATCAAAAGGATTTCTCTTACAGGGAAGTCCATCAAGTTAGTGTGGTTTCTCAATGAGTCCCAGTGATGAACTGGTGACCTGTTCAGGTGTACTCCTCTTATCACCCAATGACTTCTGGAGATAGACACTAGCTCCCTATAACCTAGTAGAATAGAAAGAAAGTGCTTTAAGTGGGCCGGTATAGCATCAGTATGCTGGCACTTTTAAATTTTACCACTCAGTGTACCTGGACTTTTTTCGATGTTACAAAAAGATGATTTTGAGCCTTAGTGGTGGCTGTAGTTGCCTTGTGGTAGAGCAGAGCACGCCTAGAGGTGCGTAGCAGTAGAGGGGCACGGGGAAACATGGCTGGGGAACTCATCTCGATGTAAGCCGGTGTTACATCAAATTCTGCAGCCCGTCAAATTTTGTGACTCCAGGAGGGTCACAGAATTTGTTGTGACACCAGATGAGGGAGGAAAAGCGGAGGAAAACAATCACAGAAGGTCAATTAATTGAGTTTTTGAAGAAAACTCTCTAATGCTGACATAATTTATTTACAAGAAACCCATGTATGTGAATTGATGACCAAATCAGACTAAAATGTCCCTGGATCTTTGAGGTGTACCATTCCAGCTTTAACTCTAAAGTTGCGATTTTGATCAAAATGTCAATTCAGTTTTCTGCCACAAGAGTAATTTCAGACAAACAAGGAATATATTTAATCATTTCTGGCACCTTGTCTCGTACTACTTATTAATATCTATGCTCCTAATTTTGATGACCCTCAGTTTATGAATAAGTTACTTGAACGTCTTCCCTCTTTAAATGACACTTTGGTTGTATTTGGTGGTGGCTTGAACTGCGTTATAGTTTAGATCGCTCTAACACTCACATGTTGTCCACATCACTGAAGTCCAGAGTTGTCTGACTTTATGTCTCAAAACGGCTGTGTTGATCCTTGGCGGTTTTACTACCCAAATGCAAAAGTGCTTTCCTTTTTCTCACAACCACACCAAACTTTTTCACGTATCAATTATTTTTTATTAATGTTGAATTTATTTCCAAAGTTTCATCTAAAATATAAACCAATTTTTATTTCTGATCACGCCCCTCTAACCACGGATATTCAAATTTCTTCTCAACCTTAGTACTCTACTCCTTGGAGACTCAACACCTCACTTTTAGTAGATGATAAATTTAATAAATTGATTTCGTCTTCCATTGATGACTTCATATTTGCTGCTTTGGGAATCCCTAAAAGCTTATTTACGTGGTGTAATCATCTCCTTCCCAACCAATAAAAATAGGGTTTGTTAGGCTAAATTGGCTGAGCTTTCCAAAACTATTTCAAAAACTGATGATGACCAAATTGCTGAGTCCCCATCACCTACACTAAACAACGTACAGCTTTACAGACTGAAATTGATTTAATTAAAAAGTCGAGCCGGTTTCTAGCTCACCAGCTTCGTCGTAAAGCTTCCTCACAAATTATCCCACAAATAAAAGATTTCAATGGTCAGATGCATAATTACCCCAACTCCATAAATACTTTTTGTCATTCTACTCTTCATTGTATAGTTCTGAGTCACCTCCAGATATTTTTAAATTATCTTAAATTTTCAAAAATATCTACTGTAACTGCCACTAAACTTGACTCTTCTCTTACTGTAAAAGAAATTATTTAAGCTATGACAGACATGCAAAATAATAAAGCTCCAGGCCCTGATGGATTCCCCGTTTAATTTTTAAAAAGATTCCCGTCTAAATTAGTCCTGCTATTACACTCAGTCTATGTTGAATCCTTAGAATTTTGCCTCCCACATTAAGACAGGCTTCTATTAATCTGCTGTTAAAGAAAGATAAAGATCCGGGCCTTTTAAATTTTAAATTTAAATTGGTCTTACAGACCAATCTCATTAATAAATGTTGATGCAAAAATTCTTGCTAAAACTCTAGCTAAATGCTTAGAAAATGTACTTCCTTCTATTATATCTGAAGAGCAAACTTGGTTCATCAAAGGTAGATTTCCATTCTTCTTAAATTTCATCTTATTTTTTTGTATCACTATTTTGTCTAATGAACCACATTTATGGTTTTAGATCCTCATATAGCGGTAGGAGCAGTTGGTTAGCACTGTCGTCTCACATAAAGAAGGTTGCAGGTTCAAATCTCAACAGTGGTCTTTCTGTGTGCAGTTTGTTTGTTTTCTGTGTGCATGCATTGGGTTTTTAGTAGATACTCCGGTTTCCTCTCACAGTTTAAATCATGCATGCTAGGTTCACTGGAAGTTTGAAATCGATCCTAGGGGTGTGTGTGTGTGTGTGTGTGGCTGCCTACAACTCTGAACCGAATTAACAAGCAGAGAATGAGCGTAAAGCTATTAAATGACTCATTTAGCCCGAGGATAAACACATTCTTTTACTATGTTCTTGTCTTGTATTTCCTTGTTCCCTTTTGTTAAATGTAAAGTTTTATTCCACTAAATTCAATTCTCACATTTAATGTAACGATATAGCCACAGTGTCTGTATTTATCTTTTTGAGTGATGGGAGTTAGTAAGCAATATTACAAAGTTAGAGTCCTGTTTATCTGTGAAGGTGTTGAGTTTTTTTCTGAGCAGCAGCTGTGTCTCTGCAAACAAAGAGGCACTTTCCTTCCTCTTTCTCATTTCAATAACTGCGTGCATGCGATGTGGGAGCGGCAGGCAAACCACAGCACACTCAACCCTATTGTTCTTCTTTATTTACTGGCACTCGATGAAAATCAAGAAGTGACAAAGTTATTCACATATAATCAGTCTATTTGTCTGAAAGCTGGTGTGACCACAGAGTCATAACCATTATCTATTAGATCACTGTGTCCTTGGATGAGTACATAAAAAAAAGATGATAGATTAAATTTAATGTTTTGTTTTTTTCCATTATGTCACAGTTGGTCATGATTTTCAACATGCATACAGTTTTCTCTGAGTTAGCATCTCAGATTTTCACATGAAAAGCTCAAAGACATCTCTCGCTGTGCTAAATGTCTTGGAAGCAAATTTGGTTGTCAGGTTTTCCAGCTTCCATTAAACCAACAACCGGAGCTGCTCAGGTCAGACGAGTTCCTTCATTTACAGATGCAGTGAAATAAAACCAAGCTAAGAGAGATTACCATCTGAAAGCACGTGCAGAGTTTCCTTTGATGACATCAGGTTTTACAATTTATGTTATCGTTCATGCAAAGCTGTTGGACATAAAATAGGAATTTCAAGAGCTCTGTTAGGAACTGAGGTTACACAAAACTGAATCCAGACAGAAGTAAAAATCCAAAGGTGGAAGACAGAAGTGGGCGAATTTATTAGAAATTGATTTAAAACGGTAACAATTTGTGCAGAAAGTTGTGTTTTTTTTTTCTACTTTTTGCAGTAGACCATAGCACCATAAGCCACCATTCCTGCAACAGCCACCAATGCTGCGCCTCCAAACAGCAGCTCAGAGGAGCTCAGAGATTTGGTCATAGGCGGGCTCGGATGTAGCTCCTGTTTCTTCTGTGGTTCTGTTTTAGCTGAATGTTCCTCAACGTCCGAGAGAGGGATGTTTGAGAATTTGTGTTGACCCGGACTCTGATTTAGAGGTTCTGCAACTTTAGGTGTAAGGATAGAAGGAGGTTGGAGGCCCTCAGTGGGACAAAGCTCTTCTACTTCAGAAACTGTGGTTGAAGGGACCGGGGTGGATGTTGTGGAGGGGGGATCCAGTTTGACTATAGGCAGAGGAGGCAGGGCCATGGGGGGAACCACCTGCCTGAACTCTGCTGGATCCCGTTCACTGTGAGGTTCCTCCATTGACATCAAAACATCATCAGTTTCTGGAGCCTGGAGGTCCCTTTCACCACCAAGCATGCTCAACACACTCGCCTGGAGCTCCTCGTCTTCCTCCTCCTCCTCCTCTTTCCTCCATCTCCTCTCCTCCACCTCCTCCAGCATCTCTGCCTCTTCTGTCTCCAGGTGGACCATGTCAGAGTTGGAGGAGTGATTCTCCTCTCCAGCAAGAACCGCTCCGTCGCTGCTGTCGACACTCTTGGTGTCCTCTGGATCCACATCGCCCATCGTGGACCAGGACTCTGCCAGCAGACTCTCACTCTGCCAGGGTCCAGAACTCTGAGTGTGGGTCAGAGGCAGAGAAGCAGGGCTGCTTCCTCCATCCCCCCTCCTGGACTCAACTGGGTCCTTCCCCTCCAGAATGAAGGTCAGCTGCTGCAGAAACAAACATTAGAGGTGGGACCAGCTTACTAGAAAGTCCCAAAGAGATGAAAGTACCTGAACATTTTTAAGTGTTTAAAATTAAGGTGGAATTGAGAGTTTCTCCACTTTTCTGTTCCCTCAATGGATTGATTTTCTAATGTAATTAATTTTTCCTTCTTTTTTTGGTCTTTTTATATATATTTTATATTAATTTGTCTGTTCTTTTGTCTTTTCACTGTTATTTTTTATAAATAAAAGAGGGTAAATTAAAGCGTTTCAGATCACGTGTAACATGACTCTTTGCATTACCGTTTAACTCCGATAGTCTGTGTTGTCATCGACATCAGTTCTGCTATTGGAAAAAATGACTTGGTGTCTCTCCGTATGGCAGCAGCTATCTATAGCCTCTACTTGCATATCTTTCTATGTTTAGATGCATCTTCATCTGTCAACCAGGAATGGAAGCTTGTAGGCTTCAAATGACACGAAAGAATTGACCTTTAACACGGAAATGATAAATTTTTAGCATTTTATTTTGTTTTTTACAGAAATATTTCATTTTACTCACTAGGATGAACTCTAAACTCCTTCAAATGATTTCTTTTAATATTAATATCACTGTGAACATGCTATTTTCATAAATTCTTCTCAGAAGTGTAACTCCTTCCCTTCGTGCCAATCTCAGAATAGAGTTTGTAATCGTCACTCTTCACTCTGTAATGTTTCATTTGCATGTAACTAAAAATTCAATAGATTTTTAGACTTTAAAGCAAAATAATTAATGATGATGTGGCGGCAGAGTTGCAATTCACAGTTTTCAAATCTTTAAATGCAGTTTTAAAATAAACCTTTACAATTTTCATCAGGAAAAAATAAGTACAAGAGAACTTTTCACTTTGCTTTTTACGAATAAAGTTTTCGACATTTCTTTCTTTTTGGTGTTTTTTGCACAATATCACTGTAAATTGACATAGCCTAACAAAATAACATAAATTAGTCACAGTAAATATCTAAGTTATTTGGTAAAATCTACATTTTTGGACAAACTTTTCCGTTAATGTAGATGAACAATGTTTTGGTATATTCTGAGTCTCTGATAAAACCTTACAAATTAGAATATTTAAGTTTTGTCACATTGACTTTATGCTAAGCAGTGATAGCGGTTAGTAATCATGCAGAAATGTTAGTAATTGTTGTCAAGTTTGGAGATTTTTCATGAGATAACTCATTTCTAATAATATTTTGGTGCTACAATGAGGCAAAACTTCTCACTGCATTAAAAGAGATTTACCTTTAAGTTTTGTTTATTCTGTAAAAGATTATTTGTTCTTTTTTCATTTCTTTCTTCTAAACTTTTGTAAGCTTTTTAAAATGTAGTTAGTAATTCACGGCTTCTAACTCGGTGCTCTCTGAAAACAGAAATAGTTTATAGCACTAGAATGTTTTAAATGCTATAATCTATAGGAGGTAAAGAGTCTAAGATATTCATCCTTTATTATATACACAAATTCACCTGTATTAAATGTGGCCTAACAGGGATTTCCATCTTCCCTCCAACAGGCCTGATTTAGACATTAAAGTTTGTCACACAAACAATTTAAACCCTTCATGCGCACACAGCTCATCTGTTTTCCTGCCAGCTCAGCGTCTGACCTTTGACACACCTTTACTGGCTGTCCTACTTGAGTAATTAGCTTCTTACTGATCCTGTCCCAGCAATAACAGGTTCATTGATAAATTAAATGACAAGATTTAGGGGAACACTTTCTGGGCTAATAATGGGATGAGGACAGAGGATATTAGCTAACACCGTTTAGAGAAGGTCATCTTCCAATGTCAAAGTTGGAGGTTGTGTTGATTAGAATTAAAAGTGGCATTTTGCTCATTTTAAAACAAAAACGGCACATATTTGATGACAAAAGCCACAAAAACATACAGAATAATATATATTTGGGTAGAGGTATTCAACATAAGTCAATGCTTGAGATATTTAGTTTAAAAGAAGGAAAATCCCAGCATACCTCTGTCCTCTTTGGGTGACGCTGGAGGAGTTCTTAGATGAGCAGCAGATCAGAGACAAAGCTACAAATCAGCAGACAGGCAGGCATGCATGCTGGTGCTGGCAAGGGAATAACAAGGTGGACAAGCTGTACACAAGTCGCTCTCCCTCCTCACCCCCCCACCTCACAAATCCATGACATAACAGTTGGCAGGAGAGGAGTCAATCATGACTCTGCTGTTCATCCAAACTGGGAAACACTGCAAACAATGTGAGTAAACACTGAAAATGTAAGTAAAAGTTCACTCAGAACCATGATCAAATGTCAGCACTTTGTCTGTAGTATCAACTAAAGTCAGCAGATCTGAAAGGATTAGTGTTTTTCCTCTGGTAGACGGTCTCTTGAGTTTTACCATCCAAACAGCAGATTAGGGAGCTCAGCAGGTGCTGTGACACTGGGACACTGAGTGGAAAATGTATGTCAGACAGAGAAGAGCTATTTCTAAAACTGGAGTTTCCAGCTTCTAGTGCCCCCTCCTGGTCACACGTGTTACTGCACCAATACAAGTACAAACTGCATCCAATATGACAAGAATTTTTATTTGATTTATTCTGCTTTTAAAGAGTAAATTGTCTGGTTATGTTAGCACAGTTATCTGCTTTGTACTTTAACTTTTTATATGTTTAAGTTATTCAGTGTCACTGAATGTGAAGCACTTTGGAACTGCCTGTTTTGTGTCAAACATACTGAAAGTTTATAAAAACTTGACAAAGAAAATATTTACAAATGAAATTTTTGAACATGCACCTGCTGCAAGTAAAAGTAAAATAAAAACTAATTTACAAATTATTCCCTTTTCTAGAGTTGTGGAGCTTCTTTGTTAATAATTTTATCTCATATTTTTGTGTAAGAATAAAGGAACAACAACCATACAACTACATATACACAAGGAAATCATCAAACTTTAATTTAAGATCATGTTTTGCTTAGAATTATTATTGTTGTTCTTAATGTAAAATGCAATTTAACCAGAACTAAGATAAATAATTTAAAAGTGTTTGAAACTATTTTTAAATAAACTACATATACATTAATTTACATATGTAGTATACTTTTTGTGCAAATATGAATGTACTAACATGACAAGGGACTTCTTGTTTAAAAAGAGGTCAAATAAATAGAAAATTACATACTATATTTACAAATATTTTTTCATTATTTCATGTAGATTCACAAAATTATATTTCAAATTATTTGTCGATCATATTTTTTTCCTTTTTTCCCCAAATAATTTACTTTTTAAGATTTTCATTTTTCAGCGTCCTGTTTCAAACTTTATGTCCACCAGGTGGCGGTAATGCTCATGTCAGCTGGCTATCCACCCCTCACTGAAGAAGCGGAAGTAAACGTCATGTGACTGTAGTCAGCTGATCTGCCGTGGACATCTTTACGGTCACGACTGCAGCGATTAATTCAAACCTTGTCAGTGTTTCTTAGGTACATTTAAGCTTATTTAAACAGTTTGTCGTGAGATCAAAATACATTTTTTATTTGTTATTGGCGGGTTTGTTTCGTTGTTTGAGGTTTTTGTTTTTCTGTTTTTCTTCTACAGGCCTCGGTGGTTCTTCGACAGCCGTGACCATGGCTCTCAGCGATGCCGACGTTCAGAAGCAGGTAATAAACTTTTACTCTCCAAAATGACAAAAATAAACAAACATGCTTCCGGAGAAAGTTTTACACAACTAGTTAGGTCATTATAACTGTTAATAAAGTGTGTATCTGTGCTGTTATGCGTTTGTGTCGAGGATGACATTGAGCAGGTTAGCATTGAATTTGTTGCTAATCACGTTCCTTACTATTACAGCGTTAAGGCTTAGAATTTCTTCGTAAAAACGGAGTTCCCCTCTTACAAGCTGTGTTTTAGTAGTTTGTGCAATAGAGGGGTTTTGGCTGACCGGGCCATATTTCTTTGATCACATGATGAGCATATGAGCCCGATGAGGAACTTGGCAGTGAATGAGTCAATATATTTATGGAAAAATATCCTTAAAATAGCCTAAATTCAACGGATGTGCCAGTGTTTTGTCTACACAAAAACAGTTTGACCAAGCACGTTTAAAAATAGCACGATATACACTTTATTACCAACATCCTGTCAGGAAAAACAGTTTGTTCCCATTTTTTGGGTAATGAAAAATACTAAAGGTTGCCAGGTTTGACAGATATATATTATCCTAGCACCAATAAGCTGGAAACGTGGTGTACAAACAGATCATATTTCAGGTCTTTACTTAATTT
This sequence comes from Callopanchax toddi, assembly GCA_006937965.1. NCBI lineage: Eukaryota > Metazoa > Chordata > Actinopteri > Cyprinodontiformes > Nothobranchiidae > Callopanchax > Callopanchax toddi. The sequence continues at coordinate 3,577,805 of SSNR01000021.1, read as the reverse complement.
TTGTTCTGTGTTTTAGACATAAATTCTGTTGATTTGCCTCAGATAGGTCTTTTTTCAGGTTGTTTTTTTTCTTTTTTCTTTTTTTTTTTTGCCATAAATCATTTCTTCAATTCTAGTGTGACACATTCCAATTATTTAGAAAAACATTGCACAAAATGCTTTCTTAATCAGGTGTGATGACAGGACTGAAAGTAAGGGGGAAAGCCATCAAATTCAAAGGAAAACCTTCAGAAACCAGGAGAACTACAAATCAAGAACATGTTCAAATATGAAGTCTAACTGCTTTGAAAAAACATAATGAAAGTAAAGGTGGTTTAAAACGTGCACATTAATTTATTATTAATAATTATAATGTTAAATATGTTGAACAAAAGATTTAAGACCTAACTGGGTTTTTTCTATGTCTGTGTTGGAAATCTTTAACTAATTCTAGTAGTTAAAGAGTAATAAGATTAAATAAGCAGAAATGAAATGGAAGAACCATATTTGAGTGCAGTTTTCTCAGTTCACCTGCCTGTTTTTGTGTTGAGCAAAATGCAATGCATTCCTCACTAATGTGATAAAAACAAAGTCATTTCACAGCAGGACAACACCTTATGTGCACTCACTCAGAGTGCACATTCAGAGTGCACTCAGTCAGAGTGCACATCTTCCAAAATAGAATAAAGCTTGATTTGATAAATTTAGATAAATTATACTGACAGTATAAATTATACTGACAAAATCTGGCTTCAGCTTTATCTTAAGTTTTTATGAAAACAGTCAGACAAACAAACGTACCGTTCTTGATCAGTTTTGAAGCCAAGTACATTCAGAAACTGACAATTTGGTTTGTTTTCTTTTTTTATATATAGGAAGACCTTCACAGTGTCCTGTTTCTCATTTCTATGTCTTGTTTACAGATCAAGCACATGATGGCCTTCATTGAGCAGGAGGCAAATGAGAAGGCAGAAGAAATAGATGCAAAGGTATAAACACTCGTATTCATCACTAAGTAGTGCAGTGAACTGGTGGTGGTTATAGAATATGAATGTGATGATTATTTGTTATTTAAATAACCTTAATTGTCTTTCTCTTCATTTTAATGTCACATTGATTGTGAAAGTCTTCTAATATAAAAAGTGCATAACCCTTCTCAGGAAGGACAAACGCATATCAATAAATACAGGAACATAAATAGAAGTGTGTTTATTTGTCTCATTATAAAACAAAATGTTTAAACTATCAAATTGATTGCTCATAATTTCAACTGTTAGTTTACCAAGTTGCTTTAGACAGAACAATGTAAGTAATTATCATAGATATGTAGCCATGATCACAGTTATCTCAATAAGTGCAATAATTCCTAATTGTGTCAAAATTATATCTACTGTAGATGTTGAACAGAATTGTCAGACTTTAATGTTTTATGTTTTGTTTATTGTTGGTTCAAAAATGACAACAATGATGGGTGCAGATAATGTAAACTTTCAGAACATTTTTTTTAGTGTGCATTTAAGATGCTGCAGGTTTGGACCAAACCTAGTTTTGAAATCAGGTGTTTTTTTTTTAATTTTGGGGTTTTTAGTGGACCCTTAGGACAGTACTGTGATTACGATGGACATTTTTTAAAGACATCTGCCCAAAAATGGAGAGAATTCAGACAGAACATAACAAACAAAAGCAGAAAGTTCACCTGTTATTTAAAATAAGGAAATCATATCAAAACACCCCAGCACAGCGTTCGTCTGTTTCCACAATTAGTGTCTTTCACTAGATGAGGCTTGTCACTAGAGGGCGCTAAAGCTACATATTTGAGTGCAGATGACAAATGGAAGTCACCTGACAATAAATGGTGCTTTAAAAATCTGAATGATTTAATAATCTTTGAATGTTTATAATTTATCAATATAAGAAACTGCAAATTCTTCATCTTTTTTGTGTGTTTGGAAGGTGACTTTTAAAAATCAGTCTTTGATATGTTAATCATGCAAAATATGAACATTGATGCAGTATTAGTCTTTGTGTAGCGCCAGTTTTAAAATGTAATACTCTCTTAGGACACTAGAGGACAAAAATGTCCCATTAAGTTTAATTAAAACCAGTTTTTAATCTCATCACACATTCTGTGACGTTAGATTTTTGTTTGTGAGAAAAAGGTCAAAAATGATTTTGTTTGAGTTCAGGTAGATTTTAATAAATGTTATGATCTGGCTCGTGTGGCCATAGCAAAAAGGAGAGAGACACCATGTAAAAGCAAATAATCAGCTGACCTGATCAGCCACAAGAGACCCACGGTAATTAAAAACATTTATATAAAAAGTAGCATGTTGATAATTTAATATCTTATTGTTTTGATCAAACAATTCAATCCCCAAAAATAGAAAAATAGACTTGTAGCCTTTACCAAGGGTTCTTTCTTTTGTTTTGCTTTTTTTAAATAAATATTTTGATCCATATCTGGAGATAAATTTATTGTAAAAGTTAACTTTTTTTTTTTTAGTCTTTCATACACAGTGTATTAGAGGATTCATCAGAATGTGTCTCTTCCTGCAGGCAGAGGAGGAGTTCAACATCGAGAAGGGTCGTCTGGTCCAGACCCAGAGGCTGAAGATAATGGAGTACTATGAGAAAAAAGAGAAGCAGATTGAGCAACAGAAGAAAATGTGAGTCAAAGCACGAAATCACCGGACTCATCCGTCCTTTAGAAGAACAAAGAAACAGCTCTATGGGTGGCTGTGTTTCTGTAATGTTATTTAACTGCTGTAACCCTTTTCTCTGCCCTTCCTTTAAGTCTGCAGCGTTTCCTCTCAGATAAATATAGTCCCACTTTGAAATCTAAGCAGCTCCAATGTGTGTGTTATTTGTCTGCTTTAACAGCCAAATGTCAAACCTGATGAACCAGGCTCGACTGAAGGTCCTGAAGGCCCGTGATGACATGATCTCAGTAAGCCACCATACAAGCACCTTATCCATCCATCCATTAGATATATATAAAATAAATGAAATAACACATGTAGTAGAAATACTCATTCAAATTATGAAGTATTGTGTAATGAGATAGTTGTGTATTTGTTCTCTTAGGAAATGCTGAACGAGGCCCGGCAGCGGCTCGCTAACGTCGCTAAAGACCCAGCCAGGTATTCAGCTCTGATGGACGGATTGATCCTACAGGTTTGTTTATTCACCAATCAGCTCCACAATTCTCATCCATATCACAGTTTTGGGGTTCATGTCTTGGAAATTTTTTTCAAATTCTTGATTCTTTTTTATTCTTTTTAAATGTATTAATTATATTAGAATGAGGCGTGATTCGACCCAATGGGAAATCTCAAAGAATTCCCACAGATTTTGTTGTCTCCACCTGTTAGTGACCTCTGCTATAGGGAATTAGAGGGCTACTGTACTTCTGATTTAGCGTCTCATTTGAGTTAAACTTCACATTGACTGAACTGTTTCTGATATAGGTATTTGTTGCTAATAAAAGTGATTTTGTCACACTTGTATCTCTATAAAGGTCTTATCTACCATGTTTAAAGTACAGTGTAAAATATGCAAATGTCACTACAATACTTTACTATTAAATCGGTACAAATCTGCAGCATGCGAGTTCCTAGTTCTTCATTTCAAAAATGTCCCATCTGCCCTTTTTGCAGGTGTAGCTCAAAGGTTTTTATGAAATAAACATTAATGTTTTTCCTTTAATATAGGGCAATTTCTAGGTTTATTTATTTTTTACATTTAATCTAAGCTTTCTGTGCCTGAAGGTTCAGTTATTTAAGGCTAGATTAAATAAACTTTCATTATTAGTTTAAAAAACAAAATTACTTACTTGCTTTCCACACACCAGTCCCAAACTTTAATGCTGTAAAGACATTAAAACAAGGATTTGATCAACTTTTTATTAATCTCAAATATTTCAGGGATTCTATCAGCTGCTGGAGCCCAAAGTGACCATTCGCTGCCGTAAACAGGACGTCCAGTTGGTGCAGGTAAGAAAGTTCATGTTCCAAAATCTAGCTCACTCTAACATAATTTATTTTCATATTTTGTGTTTGTTTAAAGTGATAATATGCAACTTTTTCATATTTTTAAATCTCCTTGAGCCAGTCTGTGCTAATATGACCCTTTACAGAGTTAATGAGAAGTCACTTAGCCCCATCTGGTGATTAGATCCGGAATACCACGATTGCAAGGTCTCCGTCGCCGTCACGGTACCCAGGAAGTCACGTGTCTCACGAGGGTTAGGCTAACCCAAAGTGGCTAGCTGTTATACTAGCGCTGGGGTGTTTTTATCTCATGATTCCTGATTTTTTTCCATCTCTCCCTGCTTGAACACAGCTGATTTCTTTGAAGGAGTAAATAACCGCTCCTGTAGAAAGCTATGAAGGCTGAGGAGACATTTCAACAGTTAGATTTAGGCGTTAATAAGCTGAAACAATATGCTAACTTGTGTAATGCAATGATTTAAAACGGACACCAGAGGGAGCCCAAAACAAGCAAAACTGCATATTATCACTTTAATAACTCAGTCAAACTTTATATTAAAATGTCCTCTTTTTTTTTTTTTTGGCATCATTTTAGCAATCCGTCCAGAAGAACATCCCCGTTTATAAAGGAGCCGTGAAGAACAACCTGGAGGTCCGCATCGACTCGGACAACTACCTCTCTCCAGATGTGTATGTAGCATGGATCAAACCTGAAATCTTCAATTATTTCTTTAAAGTTAAACATCTTTTGTGTTTAATATTTTTAATGTTTTTGTCCTGAAGATCTGGAGGTATCGAGATGTATAACAGTGATGGGAAAATTAAAGTGGCCAACACCCTGGAGAGCCGGCTGGACCTCATGGCTCAGCAGGTAGAAAAACAGACTGCTTTTATCTTTTTGTTGGAAAGTACTTTGTCAGGTAGACAGAACTTTTACCACCTCTATGCTTTATACTCTTCAGCTGTATTTTTTGACAAATGTTTCCTCTTAAAAAATACGAACAAAGAAGAATTTATTAGTCTCATTTATCTTTTTTGTATTTGGTTTTGATGCTTTCTTTAAAAATACAACTCACGTCCTCTCTAATAGGTAGTTCACTAATGTTTTTGTATTAAGAGCACATTGTTGTTCTTAAATTCGATCACCTATTTAAACGCATTAGATGAAATGTGATTAGTAGCTGAAACTTTAAATTAAACTCGTATGGGACTGAGAGGCATTCACTTGTCTCAGGATGAAGAGGTGGTTTCATTTGAACTCTTGACTTTTACATTTGAACCTGCTTTATTTTCATAGCTGTGGGAAAAAATCTGAATTTATTTGAATATCTATCTTTAAATGTTTCTAAAACAAACTTTTTGGGGGGGTTTCTTTTGCAGATGATGCCTGACATCCGAGTGGCTCTCTTCGGTGCCAATCCAAACCGCAAGTTTATGGACTGAAATCCATCACTAAACTCTAGAGAAACACTCCTTTTTATTTTTCATCGTTTTATGAAAGACATCATTCCTTTTATCTGTGAAAATTGCCGATGCAGAGAAGACTCGTTGTTGTTTGTGTGACGTATTGCTGTATATCTCTAAGGGAAACGACAGACGCTGTATCTTAACGTTACAGATGTGCGTGGAGATTTCTGCACAGCTGTAAGGACGGTTTTTCCTCTGCTGCTCCCTTTCAGTGGTCTCAGTTTACAGTGATTAGTCAGGGATTGGGCTGCATGTTTAACAGGTTGTCCTGTAATCGGATCAGGCTTTTTGACAAACGCAGCTTTTGTGTCACCGTTTTTTCGAGTTTCATTCACTTCCGTGGCACATTATGAGTTGCATGGGGTATTGTGTAACTAATGTGTGTCCGCGCCAACCAATCACAGACAAAAACCGTATCCTAGAAACAACACAGAGCACCGTAAATGACCTTACAGCGTTAATTTATTTATGTGCGTTGATATTCTGTCATTCCAGAGGGTGCACCGTATGTATATGAGGTTTCCTGATTAAATTATGTTTGTGTGCTTTTTTTGTTTGTGATTGTGTGTAAATGTAAAAAAAAACATAAATATATAAATGATTAGACTTTGCTCTGTGCTCTTCCTGTCCATTCATGCCTCATCCATTAGTTTATCACATGGTATTAGTCAGACAGAAAATGCTCCAATTATCCAGCTGCTCCGAGTATTTTGCTGGTACGCTTCGCCGCCGCCGCAGTTCCTTGTGGAAAACAAGCTGAGCATTTAGAGAGAAGACGGGGTTGAGACACGAGATTCATCTTAGTCGTAAGTATGACAGAAAACATCAAATTCTTTTATTTTTGTTAAATGTTTGAGCTTTTTTAACTTGTTTTTCTAAGTTAGAAGCCAGAGCAGTTATTTTCCTTTGAGAAACTTTAATATTTTACTAATTTATTATCTTGTATGCAACAGTTTTGCTCTTTTTGAGGGTGTCGAGCATCATGTTTTAGTCCAGCTCCTTGCTGTGGGATCTAAGGACATGGTGATCTCACTCTGCCTGACTCTGGTCACTGCTGCTCTCCTGTGGCCTGTGAGGGAGATCGATGGGATGCCTGACCCAACTCGCAGGGACCTGCTGATTCGTGAGGAGACGTCCATGCAGACGGGAGGTCTGTTAACGCTGTCGGCTGCTGAGCAGAAACTAGATGCTTACCTTCATCATTTAAAGGAGCAGGAGATGTCTACTGCTCCCTTTCCTCCTGCAGTCCACTTCTTCAAGGCGAAGCCTTTCATCGAGAAGAGCCCCCTCTTCAAACTGCTGCAGAAGATGCCTAAAGGTGACGTTATTCATATTCTAATAAGCATCCACAGGGGGCTGAAGAGGGTACAAACTGAGCTACCTTTAATGTTTTAAAAATGTTCACTTATTGCTTTATTTTGTTGTTCACAAATGGCTGGTTTGGTGCAGAGAGAGGCTCATCTTTTTCAGGACACTTCTTAAACATTTGAGAAGTTTTTCAGCTTTTGTTCATGTTCACTGCTGCTGTTTGATGGTTTCATCTTGCTCATTTCCAAACAGGCGCAGCCCTCCACGTCCACAGCTCGTCTCTGGTCAGTGCCGAGTGGTTGGTGAAAAATGTCACCTACAGACCGCACTGCTACATCTGCTTCACGTGGGACAGCTCAGTCCGCTTCCTGTTCTCAGACCGCCAGCCCTTCCCGCGATGGGACTGCTTTTACTGGCAGCTGCTGGAGACGTTACGAGCCAGAATCGGAGACGATGCAGGATTTGACAACAGGTTAATCAACAAGAAACCTTTCAGAATCTTTAGTTAATGTATAATGATAAAATTTAACTTGATGTAGTTGTTTTTTTGGGGTGTTTTTACTAGTTTAATCCAGCACCTGACACTGTTTACTGAGGACCCAGAAGGTGAATACCCAAACCAGGATGTTGTTTGGGAGAAGTTTGAGAAGGTCTTCATCGCAGCTGCTGGACTGATCACCCATGCTCCTGTGCTGAGGGATTACTACTACCAGGGCTTAGAGGAGCTTCACAAAGACAACGTCATGTATCTGGAACTGAGGAGTGGTCTGTCACGGGTCTGTAGTCGCTCATTTCCTCACACCTCACCCTTTAAGCATTTCTGTGCTTGGAGGTTTATATAAATCTAATAAAAATGTCTCTCTGTTGCAGACGTATGAGCTCGATGGCACCATTCACGATAAGATCTGGACTCTGAAGATCTTTCGGGAAGTTACAGAGAAATTCAAGAGAGATCATCCAGACTTTCTTGGGGCCCGGATCATAATTTCAGTCCACAGGTAAAAAGTACAAGTAGAATTTAAATATAGTTGTTTTGGATTAGTATTTATCAAAATTAGGATCAAGTATCATCATGTGACTTGTCCAGTCTTCTTCAGAAGGCTGTAATTTAATATTTTTTTGTGATCTAGTCTAAGATGTTCTAATAAAACTCCTCAGATAATGAAACTGGATGACTTGATTATCCTCGTTTCACACACCCTCTTGTTCCATGTTTCTCATATTTATTTTATGTCTTATTTGTTCTTTCAAGTTTGTCCTTGTGACTCTATTAATTGATCTGACAAATATATTTTGAGTCTAATTATAGTTGCTGATGATTGTGAGCAAATTAAATGAAATGGTAAAATGTGAGCAAATTAAATTAATTTAAAATTCTGGGGGTGGAAGCATGAGACCTGATCTGAGTCGTTTGTCTGCTTCCTTCCTTCAGGGCTCTGAGTGTATCTGTGGTCAAAGCGGCTGTAAAAGAGGCCATCCAGCTGAAAACGGATTTCCCTGATGTGGTTGCAGGATTTGATATGGTAAGTTGTGATATATTGATTGAACTCGTGCATATCTTCATTAAATAGTTTGACTGCGGATTAACTAAGCATTCAATAGAGATAAAACAAGTGGCCTGTTGGTGTTGTTAGGCAACAAGACGTATTTAAAATAGGCCAAAATGTTCGACTCAAAATTATTCAAAGATCTTAAATCACCAAGGAATTTAGATTATTTACAATATTTAAAAATTAAGAAATAAAAGTACTTAATGTGATTGAGTTTTAGCCACTTTAGTTCAGGTTTTCAGCTGTTTCTTACAGCGTTTCTGCAAGAAACACAACTTTTTCTACTTTTTATTAACATTCTGTTTCCAGGTTGGCAGGGAGAGCGGTGGCAGGACTCTGTGGTACTACAGAGAGGCGCTCTCTCTACCGGCTGAGATTGGCGTTCCGCTACCGTACTTTTTTCACGCCGGGGAGACAGGTGGGTGGATCAGAATCTATATATTTATGGCAAACTTTGAGGAACCCCTATAAATTATTCATGTTTCTGTGCAGATGATGAAGGCACTGACGTGGATCAGAATGTGATGGATGCTCTTCTGTTCAACACCACACGCATCGGGCACGGCTACGCTCTGGCACATCATCCACTCGTCAAAGAGCTTTCCAGGAAAAGAAACATAGCTGTAGAGCTTTGTCCCATCTCTAACCAGGTATTATTTTGACAATAGCATAATCTAAAATAAAGCATATACCTGCCTATATTTAAATGATCTAACAGCCTTGACCTGTAACCTGCAGGTGCTGAAGCTTGTATCGGATCTGAGGAACCACCCTGCAGCTGTGCTGATGTCTGAGGGCCACCCGATGGTGATCAGCTCTGATGATCCTTCTTTGTTCAGCACATCGGGTCTCTCCTACGACTTTTATGAAGCCTTTGTGGGAATCGGAGGACTGAAAGCAGATCTGGGCTTTCTGAAAGAGCTGGCTCTCAACTCCATCAGGTCAGAATTTATCATTGTTCAACCTCTAAAGATGACTTTTGTGTTATCTAATTGTTTTTATATACTTATTCCCAGACTTTTAGATGGACTTTCTATGATGTTATTACTTTGAAGATATTTAACAAATTAGAGAATCAAACATTTAACTTAAACATTTTTATTATAAAGAAAATATTCACAATGAACCCCACATAGCTTGACATAGTTGTTTTATTTTGATACAAATTGAACAATGAAGTCTCAAACAGGCAGGGATAGAGAGAGACCTGTTAGTTTTTCAAAATAAAAAATATGCTCCCTTAAATATATGTTGCCTTCATACAAAAATGGTCAAGATGAGATATGAGAATATTAACCGTTCATAGAAGTACATCTCATCAATATAGAATATTTTTAAAATGGAGTCATGTATTTAATTTGGATTGAGCAGAGCTGCTCTGTGTGTCTCCAGAGGACCAGGCGTAGGATGAGATTGGTGAAGCCATAGAGCAGGGGTCTTCAACTAAATATGCCAAAGGTCCAGATCAGCATTCGCGACCTGGTCCTCAGTCCAGGGGCAGCGCCACCTAAACCTGCTTACACACACACATATATGTGTGTGTGTGTTTATGTGTGTATTCTTATATATAAATAATTATTTGGAGATGGATGGATGGATAGATAATTATTTTTATTTATATTTAAATACTTAAACATATATTCTCTGAGCACAAGATCCCCATTAATTAGTTTGTGGTTGAAGTAAATTTTTGAGAAAAATTTTTTCTCCTGCTGTTCAGATGCAGAAAAGTCGACATTATTTTGACACTCTGGTCCAGTTTTTGACCAGAATGAACTGATTACTGACAATGGCCTGGACCATTGCTCGTCTACCTGCTCTGAGCTTCTTCTCCTCTCCTTTCTTCACCTCTCCAGCTCTGCCCGGTGAATGAGTGCGTGAGCTCTTTCTAAGTCCTTTAACCAATTTGAAGAATTCTGCAGCGGGTGAGGGTGTTGTGTGCGACGCACACAGGCGCTCCCAGATCAGCCAAGAAATACATCCCTCCAGCTACATTATCCGTTATTGTGTATGTGTATCTGTGCGTGCGTGTGAGCATCTGCAGGTGTAATGACGCTGAGAGACGTCCGGTTCTCGCTCTGCGACCGCTGTGGCCTCATTTATAAAACTTATAAAATAAATATATATGTATATAATTTGTTATATTTTATATAAAATTTATAAAACAAAAACCGGTCGGAAAGGGAGTCACTTTCTCCGCAAACTTTAGGATTTATAAAAGAAAACGGAGAAATTATGTACTCTGCAAACTTTGCATAAGCACGTTCTAGAGAAAGTTTAAAAAACTTTTTATTTTGGAGATGTCAGACTAAATAAAAGGCTTTCAGTCATTATAACGTGTTTTTAATGAGACGGATCGGGGCGGGTTCTAAAAATAGACGCAGCGATGCGGAGCGGTCAGAAGTTTTCAAATGTGCAGGACCCTGACCCGCGCATCACTAGTGTGCGTGGCGCCTTTCTGCAGCAGTAGATCTTTCTGAAGCTGCGGGAGGGGCTGCCCGACCGTGGTGTAGGGGGAGCTTAGCGAACTAAAGGAGTTGCCGCGGTGCGCCACTCGCTTGTCGCTCGGCTTCGCCTCCAGGACTCCGGTCCGGGACTGAGTTCCGAACCATGTACGCAGGGGGAGGGCGAGTCCCACGGTTTCCGAGTGAGCGGAAGTCCTGCTCATTAGCGCTCGCGTGTCTCCTCAGACACACCTGCTCCTTATGGACCAGGGACCGGGTCTGGATTTGCTGGGTCCAGACAGAGCCAGCTCTGGGTCCGCCTGTTAGTGACCCCTGCCATAGAGAAAGATTGTTGATAAAATCCAAAAAGGTTCTGGCAGCAACTAGTTCACACTGTGGGTGATGGATGGGGCAGTGGAAGTAAAATCTTTGAGGAGCTCACAAACACATTCTGATGTGGTGGCAGAGCCCCGGGGGTTAAAATCCATCCTGGGTATCAAGGATATAGAGCTGTCTTGGTTGGCACACCTGTGGAGTGGCAAACCAGGGTGGTGGCCCCAACTATAGAAGGATCACACTCTCAAGTAGGGTTGGGTATCGTTAAATATTTTTCGATACCTATATGTATAATTCTTAGAGAAAATAACAAGTACCTAAAGTTTCTTTTTAATTAAACAAAAAAAACAGTTTTATGGCATATTTATGCATTTATTATTTATCTCTTCCCTCTGGAATTATGGCTGTCATACAATCCATGTACTCTCTTTTGTTTTTTTTGTTTCTGAAAGGGAAACTGAATATCCAGATTTAAGAGTTATTTGGTTTTTGTTATGGAAAAACAAATCGGTTTTCATTATTCCCTTTTTGCTAATAAAGAGTACACGGATTCAGGTCGACCAGAAACTAGTGTTACTCTGAAGGTACCAGGATGGGAGCACAGGAAAACCTGAACCAGAGGAGGAAAACCCTCCACATCGTTGCTGATAACAGAACCTATGCATGGTCTCTAATAAAAAGTAAATCCTCCTAAATAAAACAAGTACGTCTCGTGGCCTCGCAGATTTTTTAAATGCAATTAAAAAAAACAGCGCATGTGTTCTGCTTCCTCCTGAGGAGGCTGCAGCTCCGACGCCTCAGCAGGTGAAAACGGAGCTGCGGGGTTAAACACGGTGTTCAGGTCTGATCTCTTTAATCTGCCATTCTGACAGCCCGGTCGGTACCAACGAGAGTGTTTAAACAAGAGAGGAAGGTCTTGCTTCATCTACCTCCACTTATCCAGACCTGTGTCGCGGCTCGCGTCTGACTTTTTTTTTTTATTGCCGTAAGTGTTGAGGGGAGAGCAGAGGGAGGGGCTGGGGCTGTTGCGTGTGTGTCCCGATCAGAGCAAGGCTGTTACGGTACCCAGCCCTACTCTCAAGGTACTGGAGAGAGGAGTCTGGTCGATAATTCCTTGCTAGGATTATGGAGGGGTTGTGGGAGTTTGTCCTTTTCTTAAGAGCCAGTCAGTCCCTATACTGAGTGAGAGTCTAGTCAGCAATTGGTTGGACTCCACTAAGGATGTCCTTTGTGACAGATTCTGTTCATAACTTTTTCTAGGTGCAGCCTGGTGTGGAGGATTTCATCGCTGCTTTTTGCAGAGGATGTGGTCCTCTTAGTCCAGTCTCTGCTTAAGCACACCTTGGAGTTGATGGGTGATTAAGTAGCTTCTGGTGGCCTTGAAGGCACACTGAGGAGGTAATTCAACATTTAAATCAGGTGTGTTGAAGCAAGGAAACCTCCAAAACAAGCCCCTGAGGACCAGGACTGGCCACCTCAGCTCTTGCTGGAATGAGGATCAGTACCTCAACTTGGTTTGCCTACTTCAAGTGGAGGAGTTGAAGTATCATAGGACTAGGCAAGGTTTAGGTCCGGGACCACAAAATTGTTGATTGGCCTTCATGAGCATCATGTTTGGATGTCCATCAGTATACGGGATCAGGGGTAGTCAATTAAATAATATGCCAGTGATCCAGGGGGATGGGGTGTGGCCGGTGCTGTGCACGAGTGCTCCAGCTCCAAGGACTTGGTCAAGGGAGAGGGGGGGAGGAATTACTGCAGGTGCATGACTCAATCACCCAACCATGCCCCTTCCCCCTGGACCAAATTCCAAACACATGCAGTCCCGTTGAGGGTGAGCGGGTGTACCAGGTGCAGAGCGTGCCGCAATCCTGTTGTAACTAGGACACGCCCCCTCCCCTTAGACCAAGTCTTGGATTTGTTGCGTGGTCTGTACTAAATTGAACCATGGTCTGCCATTAGATGACTGGTCTAGATTGTGGACACTCAGGTAAAGATAAGGGAAGATGTGGTGTAGACCTGGTAGGCCAAAACTTAGAGTCTGGCTGTGAACACCTGGTGGAAGAACCCATCAAAATGGTCTTCAAATTCCACCTCTGACAGTTTGACACTGAGTCTAAATGGGCCTTGCTATGGTTACAGTCCTACTAGTCGTGGCACTGTACCCAATGGTGAACACCAGAGGTCAGAACAGTCAAGCTGAAGGACCAAGTGGAGCTAGTCAGATGGTAGAAGAAATATTTAGGATTTAATTTACACATTCACTTTTTTGGGATATTCTAGTTTGAGATGTGTTTAAGCCTTAAGGGCAATTTTTCAGTGTTCAGAACTGAAATTATAACTTACAAGTCAGCCGATCCTTGTAAAAACCAATTTTAGGTCAGAAGTCTCTTTTCCCTCAGTTTAGTGAATTCATGAATTCGGAGAAAATACAGATTTGCAGACCCTGGATGATCATTTGTCATTCTTTGTGTGGAACAAATCAACGCTGTGGTCATTAATTTACAGAAGACATTACTTGGCTTTTATTTATGCAGCAACACTCGTATAAGAAAAGTAAATTACAGGTTCTTGGGTGTGTGTCTGTTGTCACCTCAAGAGTCCAGTGATATTGGTAAGAATTCAGTTTGTAGTTCCTCCCATTATCATACACACTTCCAAAATAGCTTTTTTTTCTTATACAAGTTTTGCTTGTAAAATAAGGCAGCTGGACATTGAAACCTGTTATTTGTTCCACATAAAGGATGACTTGGAATCGTCATGTAGGGGTTGATTTTGCTCACCACTGAGACTTTGTTTGGACACATTTATACAGGAAATGCTAATCTGTCAAACTTTATCAAAGCTGCAGCCCAATGTCCAAATTCTTGTGCACCGTTTACTAAACTGTATTAGAGAGAGAGATTGGAAAAATCCATGCCCTTTGACTGCAACCAGATTCATCACCAAATGCTCTTCCACAAAGTTACATGAGACACATGTAAGGATGAAAAGGTGATTTCTTTACCAGCCTTTGAACAGAATGTTTTCTATATGTCTTAATAAGTGGTGATCTTTACCATTAGCATGTTAAAATCATGTAATTCCTCTACTTTGTTTCTGCCTGCAGGTACAGCTCACTGCCAGCTCATCTTAAGGATGTTGGCCTCACCACTTGGCAAAAGAAATGGAATGCCTTTATCTCTAAGAATTCATGACAACCAAATTACAATACATCCTGTTTGACTTGAATAATTTGTATAATCAATAAACTACATCAAATCTTTAAAATGACCTTAACATGTTTTCTTTCTGGCTGGTAAGTCAAACATGCACTCAAAGTATTGTGAAACAGGTTTTTCTCCTATCATTTCACTACATGGACATTTTATAAGAGTTTTATTACCCAAAATGTGATACAATTCTCCTACACTTGAAGGTCAGTCATCACTAGACTTTGCGCAGTAATATCATCGATGACGTGTTGTATGTTCCACCTCTGACCGCTGCATTGCTGAACAACAAGTTTGAAATTGCTGTCTTCCCCAATTGCAATTTCCAAACATCTCTTTGTTGTTCTGTTCTGGATAGGTCCTCCCTAAGAATAAAACTCATTTTATCCTCCACTTCCCTCAAGTTAATGTTTTATTAAAGTTCTAACTTCTTACCTGTTTGAAGTCCCACAACATGTGAAACTTCTTCTGCTCAGCCATTGTGCAGCTGTAAAGTCCCGGAACGACGCCGACACCAGGGTCCACCAGACAGTTGTTGCTGTTGTATTTGTGAGACTTGATTCCACCGATGTAAAGTTTCCCGTCAGTGCGATAATAACAGTACTACAATAGAGATTAATTAGTTTTCCTCAAAGTAAAAACAACAATTTCTTCACTTTAAAACAATGAGCACACCTGAGTAGAATAAAAATGGCATCCATATATGATGGGAGTGTATCCTGGTGTCGGACCTTGATCCACACAGAGGTTTGGCTGCAGATCATTAATCAGCTGATGACATGAACAGAAATATTAGGAATTATCTATTACTAGAGGTAACAATACAGGGATAGTTCTCGTGTCTTGAAAGGTCATGAACAATTAATATACTGTAGTAGATGGCTCTGTGAATCACATCAGTTGGAAGAAACTGTTAAGACAGGAAAGATGGGACCAGTTAGGAAAGAGTTTCATAGCAGTTCATGCAACCCTCATTTTGTAAAGTTTCATAAAGACTTCTACTGCTACTGAAGCACCAAGGTCATAAAATGCTGCAGGAAAAACAAATGTAAAACTTATTACAATGCAAAAGTTAAAAAAACTGTATTTGCATAAACTGCTATGAAATTTTGAGACAGGACCCATTGATTAATCTCTTTTTCTCTAAACTGAGGTCATTCAAAAAGCCATTTACAAGTAATTAAGGTTGACTTACAACTCCGTAACCAAGTAGGTTTTTGAGTGGTTCCAGCAGGGGGTAAACATTATCTAGGTACCACTGGAAGGGCTTACACTTCAACTTCTCTCTCAGCTTCTTTCGCTCCGACACATCTCCAATGTCTATCCCATGATTCTGTTTGGGAAAAATAACATCACAAGACATTTTTTTTCATTTGATAATTTCTGGTATGACTGTAGCAGATAACTGATGAGATGAAACTCATGTGACTAGTAGAAGCTCATACCCCTATGGGGAGGTTCCAGGCGATTGCGACATTGTATTTATAGTCATCCAGCCACACCTCTGCTGCCCTCAGCGCATTACGTCTCACGGTGGCCGTCAGGTCAGAGGCATACGGCTTTTTGTATCGCTCAATGTGGGCAATTTTAGAGCAGGGAATCACTTCTATGCTGCCGCCACACAGCCACACCTGCAGAAAAAGAAATGCATAATTGGTGTACAAATAGTGCTGATTTTCAGCAAAAACCTTTGACTGCACAGGATATTTGCTTTACACCAAGGGGAACACTAATGCAACCACACCACCCTAAATGGGGACTAACTTCTTTTCCATTTGATTGAGATCATTATTTAAAAAACGCTGCAGGTAGGCAAACAAAAGATAAAGTAATTCTGACAACGAATTGATACAAAAAATACATTGCTCAGATAACATGTCCAAAAACATTTTAGGCAATTGAAGATTTTTAAAGAATTAGTGATGTCAAGTCATAATTAACTCATACTAAAATATACAATTTATATTCAAATGTGTGTTATATATTACAGCCATGTCAAACCAATACTGATAGAATATTACATTTTTATGTCAGGTCAAAAAAATATTGTGTCATATAATAAAAATTGTCGTCTGTAGCAAATAAAACTAATTGTGCTTAATGATGTGCAGAAAATATGTCATGTATATAAAAACTAAGATCATCTGTCTATCATGAATAAAACCCATTTAAACAAGGTCAGTCTGTATAAAAATAGTTTAATATTTCTAGACACACCATAGTATAATATTTTTCATGCCATTTTGGGACACAATATATGATTTTTTAAATATTATTTCGGGACACATACTATAGTATAACTTTTTTTTTTATACTATTTTGGGACACATACTATAGTATGACTTTTTTTAGACTATTTTGGGACACTTACTATAGTATGACTTCTTTTTAATACTATTTTGGGACACTTACTATAGTATGACTTTTTAAATACTTTTTTGGGACACTTATTATAGTTACTATAGTAAGTGTATAGTAAGTCATACTATAGTATAGTATGACTTTTTAAGACTATTTTGGGACACATACTATAGTATGAATTTTTTATAGTATTTGAGTACACATACTATAGTATGACTTTTTAAGACTATTTTGGGACACATACTATAGTATGACTTTTTTATAGTATTTGGGGACACATACTATAGTATGACTTTTTTAGACTATTTTGGGACACATACTATAGTATGACTTTTTTAGACTATTTTGGGACACATATAGTATGACTTTTTTTAGACTATTTTGGGACACATATAGTATGACTTTTTTTTAGACTATTTTGGGACACATATAGTATGACTTTTTTAGACTATTTTGGGACACATACTATAGTATGACTTTTTTTAGACTATTTCGGGACACATACTATAGTATGACTTATTTTAGACTATTTTGGGACACATACTATAGTATGACTTTTTTATAGTATTTGGGGACACATACTATAGTATGACTTTTTAAGACTATTTCGGGACACATACTATAGTATGACTTTTTTAGACTATTTTGGGACACATACTATAGTATGACTTTTTTAGACTATTTTGGGACACATACTATAGTATGACTTTTTTAGACTTTCGGGACACATACTATAGTATGACTTTTTTTAGACTATTTTGGGACACATATAGTATGACTTTTTTTTAGACTATTTTGGGACACATATAGTATGACTTTTTTAGACTATTTTGGGACACATACTATAGTATGACTTATTTTAGACTATTTTGGGACACATATAGTATGACTTTTTTAGACTATTTTGGGACACATACTATAGTATGACTTTTTTTAGACTATTTTGGGACACATACTATAGTATGACTTTTTTTAGACTATTTTGGGACACATACTATAGTATGACTTATTTTAATACTATTTTGGGACACATACTATATAGTATGACTTATTTTAATACTATTTTGGGACACATACTATAGTATGACTTATTTTAATACTATTTTGGGACACATACTATAGTATGACTTTTTTTAGACTATTTCGGGACACATACTATAGTATGACTTTTTTAGACTATTTTGGGACACATACTATAGTATGACTTTTTTTTAATACTATTTTGGGACACATACTATAGTATGACTTTTTTAGACTATTTCGGGACACATATAGTATGACTTTTTTTAGACTATTTTGGGACACATACTATAGTATGACTTTTTTTTTAATACTATTTCGGGACACATACTATAGTATGACTTTTTTAAATACTATTTCGGGACACATTTCAGACAAAGTGTCCTCTGAGTTTAGCTGTCATCTATGGCGAGGTTCCAGGGCCAAAATTATGACCATTACGCCCCCTGCTGGGGCCATGTTCTTGTAGCAGGAGGCTATATCCATTCTGACGGCAGCTACTGATCTGACCAATGATAAGCCAGCACCGGTAACTGAGCAACCATCACTCATATATGAGAAGAAGACTACTCACATGCCTTACCGTTGGAGAGGCTAGTGACTAACATGCATAGATATACACCCACTGGATTTCCTACTTCCTCTGCTGTCTGCAACAACTGACCTGATTCTGATTTAAGGGAGTTAAGAGATACCCAGGTGTCACGTCAGACCATTCAAAACAGTTTACATCAGTGCCATACTACCAGGATAACATCATTATTCCTGTCATTGTGCCTATGTATGAACAACACAGGCCTAATTTCATCTTTCTGGATGATAATGCTCCAGTTCATCAAGATAGCATCGTTAGGGAACGGCTGCTGGAGACTGGGGTACCTTAAATGAGTGGCCTGCAATTTCTCCAAACTGAATTCCAAAGAAAACAGCTGAGTCACCATGTAGAGGCTCATAACTCTGTAGCCCAGAACCTTAATGACCTGAGGGCTGAAGAGTGGGATGCCATGACTCAGCAGACAATAAGTCAACTTGTGAACAGCATGAGACGTTGTTGCCAAGCTGTAAGTGATGCTCAAGATCACATGACCAGTTATTGAGACACTGACATGTTTTGTTGGGTATACCCACCACTGTTGTCGACTTTGGTTTCAATAAATTGTTTGAGATGAGGAAATAACCATTGCATGCTTCTACTTTCATGATATAATTTTACTGTAGCTTGAACTTTTTACTTTACATAAATTTCAGTTTGACAAAAACTGGTATCCCTAACTTATAGTGAATATACATACATACATACACATAAACACACATATATACACGTACAGATACACACATACATATTTGCTTACACATACATTACATACATACTCATTTGTTTCTCTCCGTTTTACAGAATAATACTGTGTATAGATTCCAGCATGAACTACAAAAATCAATTAATTGTATTTTTGTAAATTTACAACTAAAAGAATAACATTAATGGCAGATTGCCAAAATGTTCCACCTATGCCAGTTCCAAAAATAAAGGTTTTCTCTTTCACTTTCTCCGTTTTAAAATCATAGTTTAAAATAAAAGTTTAAACTCTACCTCTCTACAGTCAGAATAATAAAACCCAGGACATTTGAGGTCACTGCTAACCTGCACAGGGGTGATAGACCAAAAGAGATCACAACATTTTTTTTTAAATAAATAAATTGGCTTTTTACAAAACTAATCTTAACGTTGACTTGAGTCTTACCCGGATGCCGAGCTCCACATTTTCACCTCCATATATCTTCATCCCACTGTCAAGACTTCCAATCTCTCCAAAGAACTTTCGATCAGCCACAAGGATCCCCATGACGGACGGACTTCTGGAGATATCATTATAGAAAAGGAAAGCTTAGGAAAAGTAATATACTGATGGCATCAGGTGACACTTTATGTCTTCCAGCCAAGCAATCTCCTCTGAATGTTACACCCTACAACTTTAACAATTTATCAATTTTTTTTTTTTTTTTTTAATGAGCAAACATTTAAAACTGAAGCCCATGTGGTTTGGTAAAGCTGAACAAATATTTCTCAGGAATGCAAGAAAATGTATCCTCTTGGTAATCTAAAGAAATGAGGGATGACTTGAGATGCTGCAAAATACTGTGAATTACTTGAAACACTTCTGCATAACCTAGTCTCTACTTTGACATGCACCCAATAAAGAATGAGCCACTTAGTAAAAATGAGAAATTGTGTTTCTAAATTAGTAAAGCTCTAGATTACATCACCAAATTCAAATGATCTCTAAATGAGCAAAAACAGAATATTCAGCTTCAAGTGGGAAATGTCTTCTTTTAACCCTTTACGAAGTAATATAACATAGTCAATACACCTACTTCTACTTCTCTAGACCTCTACCTCTTGAAGAATAGTGCTTTCCTCAAAACCCTGCTGTATTAAATCCTATACCGGTCTTCTGCCTCCTGGTGGAGGATCAGGTACTACAGGCAGCATGTGCAAATTTTATACAGTATATTGCTGTATTGTTGTACACTATGATTGAATTTATATGTTATATCAATATTAGGCAATAAAATGTAATTTTTTAATATAGATTTTTCCAAATATTCAATACATCAGGTTTTAAGGGGTTAAATAAGATCTGAGTGTAAATAGTGTTTACATTAGTTTTGGCCACATTGACTCAACCATTAAAGTTTATAGTTTACTAACCAACTCAAATCACATCCAACCAATCTGAATACCTGGTAAAAAAAAAACAGCAAGATGGAGTGCTTCTGGGGTGTGGTAGTGATGATGATGATAATAAAAGAACTAACTCGGGTGCTCTTCAGTGAAGGGATAAGTAAATCTTCAAAAAAAAAAAAAAAGGGGAAAACTGAGGCACTCAGGAGTGTGTATATATACACACACGGAATATATTCTACACTCCTGAGTGCCTCAATCTGAATACCTGTTTGATTTTGAACAAGAGGTCATTTCAAAAAAGAAAAATGCTCCGGACGAAGTTTGATCACAACAAACTTGCAGGAAAATCTGGTAAAAACCAGAGTTTATGCTCAAAAACACCTCAATCTAACTGTTGTAATGTCTCCATTGCTTCCTACAGGAGCAGTTATTTACTCCTTCAAAGAAATCAGCTGTGTTTAAGCAGGGACAGAACAAAAAAGCAGGAATCATGTGCTAAGAACACTCTGACGCTAGCATAACAGCTAGCCACATTGGGTTAGCTTAACCGTCATGAGATATGCGACTTTGTGAGACTTCCGGGGCACCGGACCAGAGACTCAGAAGTTGCAAACGTGGTATTCTGGAGACAAGCAGCAGATGGAGCTAAGTGACTTTTCATTAACCCTGTAAAGGGTCATATTAGCACAGACTGGCTCAAGAAAAAGATTTACAATTATGAAAAATTATATAGTGTGCCTTTAAATCAATTAAAAAGTGTTAAGAGCTAAAAGTGTGTCAAATGGGTCAAAATGCCCGTCTGTATAAATTATTTAAATTTCTCTTCGTTGACCTGAACACGTGCAGAAAATCTGTACTCCTTCCCCCAAACTTGCACATTGAGGTTCACACTGTGCTCACTGTCAAAGACACTAAAGAAATTAAGAAAACTTCAGAGCGTTGCTCCTTAAATTATCCATCACTATAATCTAATTTCACTAAAAATACAGACATGAGAAAATTATACATTAATAAAAATCAACATTTTGACGTCATCAGGGTGCATTTTGTATAAATAGTTTGGTTTTGTTTAAAATTTTAACCAGATAAAACATTGTCTCACTGTAGCAAAGGGTAAAAACTGTGCAATCCCAAGTTTTTTATTGGATATTTTTTTCTACAGGGGAAAAAAAAAAAAAGTCAATCTAACGTGTCAATATTTCCTTGAGGTGTTAGAGCATGTTTTGTTGTGATCTGGCTGATTGATCTGACTTACTTTCCAGGCTGTGACTTGTCCTTCAGAGCGTACCACTCTGGTCTGAAGGACTCGTACATGCACCACATTGCCCAGTCAAAGGCATGAGCGCTGGGCTCATAGGGAGTGACCGTCAAGTCATCAAAGTTGACTTTGTCGAAAACTGGAGTCAGTATCACGGTGCGGTCCTCCTTGATTCGAGCCAACAGAGGCTCTGCCCTGCAAACATGATTTTAACCAACTATCATCTAATGCCAGATGTACTTTACAGGAGTGTTCGAAATTAGGATGAGCACTTAAACCAACCATTGCACATGAACTTCTATGTGAACATCGAAGATGGCCACCACGTCTCCTACAGCTTCCTTCCACCCAGACAGTCTGGCCTGAGTGAGGCCGAGCTGCTCCGAGTGGCGCACTCTCTTCACCAGACCAGGCCGCTCCTCGTGGATGGAGTCTATGTACTCATCCAGCTTCTCCATTAGATCCTCTAGAGAAAACCAAACATTGAAACTTTAGTTAAACCTCTGACACCCTTTGACCCAGATTCTTTTGTTACTTCATGGAACAGTTACTATACAGGCACGATCATCGCTCAAAGAACAAAAAAATGACACGCTGAACATATTTGGCTCCTTGTTTGAAAAGACACCCCACAGTGTTGTTATAACTGATCTATTCTGACAGTAGAGCACACCGTTGGTGCTGTGGTCGTCCACCAGGATGATCTCCCTCAGCAGCCGAGCAGGCGTCTTGTCGATGATGCTGCGAACGGCCCGCTTGATGACGGACAGAGCTTCGTCCAGGTAGATCAACACAACGCTGAGGGAAGGAAGATCTTCTGGATAGGTTTTCTCTGCACATCTGTGAAACAAAAACAAACATACACTGTAGTTCTGAATGAGAAAATTCAACATAAGAGGGAGGGAAAAAACAAAGTACTAAAAGGGGGATTTTGTGTTTTGATTTCTTTTACAGACGTGGGGAAATTATCCATTGTGCACAATTGTGCTTAGATGAATATGCATTTATTTTTATGCATTTGATGAGATTCCAAAAGTCCAAATTGATCTAAATCAGTTCAAAGTCCAAATAATTTGTAGATTTTTCTTAAAACAGCTAAATTCTGTTGACATTCATGCATACACCTTCCCTAACGGATTTCTTCTATTATGTGTGAGGAAGGTGTTGCCTGTTAAGGTCACCTCCTGAAGAACCAGGATGTGCAGCTCACCTCGGAGGCCTGGTGTCAGGAATCTCTCTGTTGAGCGGCAGCCGGTCGCTGAGGAAGCCATTGTAGCCGTATCTCTGGAACAATTTCTCCGCCTCTTTCTGCTCCTCCTCTGACAGATCATCTCCCCACTTGATGAACAGATTGGAGTTTGGATACAGCTTTCTCTCCACCTTCTTCTCCTTCTTAACCTCAGCTCTCATTTCTGCATCATGATCGTTCTTTTCATATTTTTCCATCAAACTGACTGTAAAAAAAAAAGAAAAGAAAAGAGACAGCCTCATCAACAGATGTCCCACCCTGATTGTAAATATCAGTCTGCCTTTGAGCTGGTGCAGCCAGTGCCAAGTTAAATAAACTGTTTAAACAATGTGCAATCATCCAGCACTAATGTTTAATAATATTGATTTAATCATCTGTAAAAACTGAGGATGAGTGAATAAAAAAAGACCTGGCTGAGTTAATCATGTTGTCATTTTGCAGAAAATTTAACTGCATTCAAATGAATCAAATCATTTTAGTCATGCAGTTTTGCTTGTTTTGGCTCCCCCTAGTGTCCATTTTAAATCACTGCCATAAAAACGTTGGCAGCATTGTTTCTGCTCAGAAACACCTACATCTAACTGTTGAAATGTAAAACTAATTTGAGTATGTCCCATGAAATAACTTAAATAGTTCACAGTTTAACAATGGTTAATTGTCATTTTTCCTGGTTTTTCCACAAACAAATCAGCTGGAAGTAAAGTTCTAACAAAATAAAAGTTAGATTTTAATCCTTTGACTTTCACAACTGCAAGAATATTTACTTTTTAAAAAAGCAGCTGCATATTTTGCTGATAAAACACGACTCACTCAGCCTGTTGATGTTTTTTTCCATCTTGTCCATCCTCTGGAGCATTCCATGCCCCCTGATGGACTCATTGTCGTGGGCCCTCTGGAGTCTCTCTGAATGGGTGTGGACCTCTGTCTTTATGGAGCTGAGGTATAATGAGACCAAAGTCACAATGAAGACCATCAGAAATCCTTTTATCCAGCCAGACCTCATCATGCTGCTCCCCTCTCGCTGAAAAACAAGGTGAAGGTTTTCCTTTAACCCAGGTTAATCTCACTCTTTGCTCCATCTCTCCACCCCCTCTGCACAAATAGACACATCCATACACCCACACTGTAAAGAGATTTTATTGCATCAAAATGTTATGCTTTTCTTACCATATTCAGATGTTTTAGTTGAAAATTTTTTCTGTGCTCTCATTAATTCACACCTGGAATACAAGGTGTTTACTATTAACTGCACTCAGCTTGGAGGGATGGAAAACCAGGAGTACTCTGCAGGTGACCGGATCAGGAGTTAAAAACAACCCAATTACGAGCTTGCTTTTGGTTTTACAGCAAAATGTCTCAACATATATGTCAAAAAAAGTATTTATTTTTAAGTTTGATGAAGTTGTGAACCAGATTTTAGAGTTTTTAAATTCAAATGTCCAAGTTGTTTTACTCCATTCCATGTTTTCTTTGTGTTCGACTACACCAAGCTGCAAAAAGTGTTGAAGTGCAAACATGAGAAGAAAATCTGATAAATCAATTTTTCCAAATATGAAACATGTAATGTGAAGCATGTAGCTCCAGTTTCTGCATAATTTCAAATATAAGTGGTCTCGTTTAAAAATGTATGATCTGTGCATAAAACAGTACAAATGATCAATAAAAAATAAGCAAAGTGCTTGAAGGAACACCTTTTTCACTTTTGTTAGCAAATAACTCTTTAGTGTCCTTTTATTCGAGTACAAATTAAATAAGTTTGTAATTTAAAGGTTAAATGTAAAATATATATATATTTTTAGGATTACACAACAAAAATTAAAATATTTACACTTTTACATTCTTACACAAGCAACAGAAATGTTATCGATATAAAAATAATCTAATTTTTGTAGTTGGATTTTGATTTACAATGCTGAAATTAATTTTCCGGATTGAGCGCAGGACTTTCACATCAGTATTTATACGTTTCCTTTTATATTTAAAAAACCATTCCCATTCAGGTGCATGTAAAGTTTATTTTATTTGTATGTACACAATATACAAGCTTTCCACAGAGGAGTAAAAAGTTTTAAAATTAAGAAAAAAAAATCAGGGGGAAAAAGACAACAGTCACTTTTCTCTTTTTGACACAAACAAACTGCAATTTCTTCCTGCATTCATTCAATCTAAGACATGGGACAACCTACTCTCTGGTGTTAAGATATCACCTCTGGAAATCATTGTTTTCTGTCAAATAATGAAGAAATGTAAAAAAAATATGTGAATAACAAAAAAGCCCTGACAGATCGTTAGTGGCTTGCAACACTGGGGTGAAGAGGTTTGACTCGAACGAGGCGGGACAGTCCCAGTCGCAGACCGTTGCTGGGAGACTTCACTGCTGGAGTCGAGGACGATGAGGGACTTTTACCTATTTGGGCTGAAGGAGAAAAACACTTCTTAACTCAGGATGTTCTAACTTTCTGAGTGTGGTTTTTCATGTGTCCTGTACCTGGTGGGTTCCACTTGGGTATTCTGCCCCCTGCTGGGCTCAGAGAGGCTGCAGGCTTTGATGTAGAAACTAAACAGGATGAAACAGGTCTCTGTTTGGCTGCTGGAGGACTTCTCACTGACATGAGACAAAGTCATTTTATTGTGAAATTAAACTTAGAAGGTTCGAAGCACCTTTAATGTCTCAGTGACTTACCTGCTGTCTGTGATTTAGGATTTACTGGTTTTGATGATTGTTTTTTAGAAGCAGGAGTTGGTTTGGTCTTTTCTTTCTTCGTGACTTGCTCCTTTTTTTTAGTCTTGCTGACTTTCTTTACTGTAAATTCCTCATCGTCGCTCTCAGGTGGCTCACTGTAATCCTCATCACTTTCCGAATCTGCAAAGGCATCTCTGTTATTGTTAATAACACATTAGAGCCAATACAGGACTTAACTAAATACTGTTGGATCTAAAAACATATAAAAAAAAGAACCTGGTGTCAGTTTGGGTTGATATTCTTCATCTTCATCCTTTTTTCTTTGCACCTCAGCAGCTTTGGACGAAGCTTTTCTCTGCCCAGCAGCTTTCTCTGATGTGATTTTATCCAAGCCTGAAGATGATTAAAAAAGATCACTAAGCTGCTCAAGTGAAAAGAAAGACAAAAAACGAGAGATTTACCTATAACTGCAGCATCCACACTGCAGTTGGACAAATGTAGAGAAGTTGGATCTGTGTTTTCATCAGTGGGAAGTTGAACTTTGACTTCTGCTTGTTAGGATATGTAGAAAATAAAGTTACATCTCTTAACACAGAATGTGATATGCATTTTACACACCAAAGCATACCTCTGCTGTCAGGAGACTCCTTTAATTTGTTTGTTTTGTTGAGTAAGGAAAGTGTGATGGCAGCTTCAAGATCTCTCTCGTACAACTTTTCATCCAGCGGTTTCCTGAAAAATGTATTATTGTTGACAAATTTAAGTCAATTAATCATTTTTTTAAAATTCTCATAAATGAAAGAATCTAGAAGACAAGCGTGAACTAAATATTAACTTGGTCCTTTTAAAGAAAACTTTACATATAGTGACATTTCCCTCAAACCAATAAAAACCTCCTGCACTTTCCCCAGTTAGTTAACTGCTACAGGTTTGAATTTTGAAATAATTTGTTTTAAAGCAAAACTTTTTCTGCAGTTTAACTCTCAAATCTCTGCTGTTTGATTAGAAGGACAAATACAATCCCTTACAAAAACATACTAATATGGATTATGTTGTTTATAAACTATTATATATCTTTAAATCTGAGCAGAATTCTTCCATAACCGTGTTGTTTTTTTGTCGTTTCACTCTTCACCCACCTGCTCTTCTCGCTCTGAGTCGATTGTGAGTTCGTCTCCTGACTGGAGGATCTGCCTGAAGATTTCCTCTGTTCCTGTCTCACATCTTCTTTGGTCTTTTTGCTGGGTGGGGCTTTCACACTGGCAAAATCCTCATCTGAAACAGAATGAAGAGAGAAGACAAACAGATATTTGTTGAAAGCAAAAACTGGATGTTTATGCATATGTACTTATACTTTTTAATACTGTAAAATTCCTGAACACTACGTGATTCTTCAGCAAAAGAATATTAATACATAATAGCTTTTTGTCTAAATCCTATTCATATTTGACAAAATTTAAGTTAAAGATTTTATTATAAAAATAATGTTATCAGAGTCTGACTCTGCAGAGATGCAGACACTGAACTGGTCTGCTGTGGTGAAGAATGAAACTACAGTGTTATGGTTTTAGTCCAACAGCAGTACTCTGGCTACAGAGCTACATGAAAAACAGGAGACAAGCTGTCTTGTTTAATGGATGTTTTTCAGAAGAAAAAACTGTTTTGTGGTGTTCCACAGGGAAGTTGCTTGAGTCCACGTTTGTACTAAATATTCATAAATGATTTACAGTTTACCCTGAAAAATGCAAAGGTCTCTCTATGTATGCAGATGATTCTACGATCTATTAATCAAAACTCTCAATTGAGGAACTTGAACAGGTCCTGACAGAGGAACTAAAGTTAATAGCTGAACGGGTAACGAATAATAGACTCACTTTAAATGTGGCGAAGTGTTGTGTGTGTTGTGTTTGCTCTTGGACGAGCCGGAACTAAAACTACAGGTAAAAGATGTGATAGATAGCTGAACTGGTAACAGAAACTGAACTTTTGGCTTAATAGTTGATAATAAACTGTTTGTGGTCAAAACATATAAACAGAGAGGTCAGAAAGGTGGGCGGAGGTCTCCAAGTTGTTAGAAAATGTTATATGTTGCCTTTCAGTGTGGTGGAAAATGTAATTAAAACACTTCTGCTTTCAGTTAAGGTTATTGTTCAGAGGTCAGGTCATGTGCTGCACGGTCACATATTAAATCACTGCACACTATCTAAAATAAAGCAACTAGATGTGTACTGTGATCCTCATACAGAACTAACTGGATGTTTATCCTGGTTGAAGGGAAAAGATGATCACTTCTGAATTTGACCAGGAACATTAACAACTAAAGTACTAAGAGTACTACATCAAAAGCTTAGTTTTAGTTCTGATGAGCGTACCTATGAAACTAGGCATGCTATTAATGTTCTGAATATTCCTCATCCTAATTTAAATTTATCTTGTATTTCT
Organism: Callopanchax toddi; assembly: GCA_006937965.1. Taxonomy (NCBI): domain Eukaryota; kingdom Metazoa; phylum Chordata; class Actinopteri; order Cyprinodontiformes; family Nothobranchiidae; genus Callopanchax; species Callopanchax toddi. The sequence continues at coordinate 3,549,821 of SSNR01000021.1, read as the reverse complement.
TACAATCCAAGAAGAATTAACCCATAGAGTTCTGTGGTCGTTGTATTCTTACAAAAACAAAACTAATAGGTTCTGTGTTTGTCCTTGTGTGTTTGATGTTGGTTGATAGTTGTTTTGTGTATATGCATTTTTATTTTCTATTGGTGTGATTATTGTGAAGAGAAAAATGTAAACACTGTATGGCAGCCATGTTGGATGGACTCCTGGAAGACGAGCTGTTTTGACACAGCTAACGGAGATCTAAATGAAAGGAGCTGAGCCAGAATTCAAGGCTCTTGATTTACCCGTCAAAATACGCTCCAATCCTCACCTATGGTCATGAAATTTGGGTAATAACCAAAAAAACTAGATCTCGAATACAAGGACAACCTAGAGGAGGTACATCTCTGGCTGGCAGGGGAACATGGGGTCCAAGTAGAGGAGCTGGTGGACGTGGCCGGGGACAGGGCAGTAGGATGCCCTACTTGGGATGCTGCCTCCACAACCAGGATAAGTGGAGGAAAGTGAAGCAAATGTTTTCAGTGTTCCAAAGATGGCTCTTGTAAAATATATATGTTATAGCTCTGTTCAGAATTAGCTGTAAATTTTGTGATCTTTTTAATGTACCTTGTAAATATTTTTGAGCAATGCAGATTCTCAGCAATAGAACTTACGCCCGATCATCTTGTATTTTCCAGCTGAAAAAGTCAGTTTAGTACTAAAATTAGAACTTTAAAGATTAACTTTACATTACTTAGATGTTTAATTCAAGATAAAACTAGTGATTCCGATGGATATCTCTTGATTAAAAAATGTAACACAAATTTTGAGAGATGTTTGTTTTTATATATATATATTTTTAATAATTTGAATCTTTGCAATAACAACAAGGAGGAGTGGACTAAACGAAAGTCACAGTGATCCCCTGTAAATAAAGAACATCTTGGCGGTCTGTGGGAGAAAATACAGTGAAGCTTTACTCACCATCGTCAAAGTCTTTGCTTTCACAATAATTCACAGCCTTCGTCTTCCTGTGAATAAACAACATAATACAACAAATTATCACACAAAAGTTGTACATAACTGCCGCGAACAAACGAGTTTTCTCACCTCGATGGTCGGTCCATAGCATGAGAAAAGTAACACAAATGGTTGCTTTGTCAACACAGTAGCAAGCAACGGAAGCGAATGAGCTAATGTGGTTTTAGTAAGCACTTCTAAAACGTACACTGTGCATATTTTAAACTAAAATGTTAAACTATTTCATTCGTAGCGTTTTAGTAACCAAACATAAATGACGAGCGGCTGCTCTCAGCTTTCATACAGCCCGCCTGAACTGACAGGAAGTGGCGTTGTGGTGTGTTGACCAATCTGATAAACACGAGAAGCTGATTCGTGAGTATTTATAAACTTGTATATGTTAATTAAATCAAAATTGCACTTTCTCAAATACATACAAACAATGTTTTGCTGTTGGAAGTACATGACATACATTTGACATCCTGTAGCTTCTTTCAAATTTTTTTTAAAAGGTGAACAAAAGTGTCGAATCTGCTGCTACGTTTTACGTAATGAGTCAAGCGCATGTTTAATTTATTTAAACAAGAACAGGAACAATGACAACATCAAATATCAATACCAAAAAGCCTACACTGGTTCGCACCTCTTTAGATAGATGGATTTTTGATGAAGGTTGACGAGTAATTTGTAAATTTGGCACAATGAGAACTGTAATGAACAACTATACCGGTAGGGGTCGGTAATGCTACTCAAATAAGGACAACTGTCAGTAATATCCGAAGAAGAAGAAGGATGAAAGAGACAACTTGCTAATGCTAAAGTTCAAACGAGCATCAGAATGGGAAAGAAAGGGGATTTAAGTGACTTTGAACGCGGTAGGATTGTAGGCGCCAGACGGGCTGGTCGGAGTATCTCAGAAACGGCTGATTTACTGGGTTTTTCACGCACAACCATCTCCAGGGTTTACCGACAATGGTCCGAAAAGGAGAAAACAACCACTGAACGGAAGTCTTGTGGGCGAAAGTGTCTTGTTGATCTCAAGGGTCAGAAGAAAATTGACAAACTAGTTCGAGATGATACAAAGGCAACAGTGGCTGAAATAACCAAACGGTACAACCAAGGTATGCAGAACACCATCTCTGAACGCACAACGCGTCGAATCCTGAAGCAGATGGGCTACAGCTTTAGGAAACCACACCAGCTGCCCCCTGAACCCAGCTGGGGGCAGGATACCCCAGTGGAACTCACAAGGGGGCAGGATACCCCAGTGGAACCCAGTGGGGGACATCCGGGACAGGATACCCCAGTGGAACCCAATGGGGGACAGGATACCCCAGTGGAACCCAGTAGGGGACAGGATACCCCAGTGGAACCCAGTAGGGGACAGGATACCCCAATGAAACACAGCAGGGGGCAGGTTACCCCAGTGGAACTCAGCAGGGTGCAGAGCACCTCAGTGGAGCTCATCAGGTGCTGATACCTCTTAGTTTTCGGCCAATTTAACCTGTTAACTGGCAGGTCAACCACTTGGAAGAGCATATTTTAATCCTCATGTCTCACTAAAAAATGCATTGATCCTAACTGAAAAAAATGTACTAAACTAAACAATATGGAGATGTTTGGAAAAGTTATCTTACATCAATTTTACCTTAAAATTATTATTTATATCAAATTAAATTGTTCCAAATTAATTTTACAAATGCAAACATTTAAGGTTTTTTAAATTGCTTTTTGTCTTGTTGATGAAGTTATAGGGTTTAAAGTATGCTATAATTAATAAGTGTTTTTCTTTTTCAGCTCAAATGGATGAAAGTCCCACATCATCCCCTTGTTTGAGTCGGACCTCTTCACCCCAGTGCTGTGAGCCACTGACAGTCAGTAATTCAGGAAGGGCTCATTCTTGCTGTTCTTTGGTTGGTTGGATATTTTCAAATTCTTGTTTATTTGACACAAAACATGATGATTTCAGGAGGTGACGTCTTTACTTTTTAGCTTAAGTCAGTTATCATTTAATCCTTCTTGATTGATTTCAGGAGGAAATTGCTGACAAAGTGAGAAATGTGTATATAGTTTTTTCATTTTAAAACTTTTCTTTTTTTTACTCTGTACAAAGCTTGTATATTGTGTACATACAAATAAAATAAACTTTAAATAATTGTGGATATGGGTGGTATTTTATTTAAATAAAAGGAAACCTTTTATAATTATTGGGTCCAAAACCACAATTAGACATTTTTTGTGCATTTTAAGTCAAAGTACTGCAGAAATGTTATTTTAGCACCAGTTTTATTTTTATTAAAGCAAAAAAAAAAAAAAAAAAGGGCACTATATAATTACTACTACTCCCATAAGAAAACAAAGTGGAACATTTAAACATTTTTGTTTCATATATTAAAATATACTATTTTTGGACCTTTAAATAGGGAAAAAAAAAACTTTGATTTATACAAATGCTTACATAGAGAAGTGTTAAAATGCAGAACTTGATTCTGCATGTCAACCTGGGGCCTCATTTATAAAACTACATAGAATCCTTATTAAAAATGTACTGAAGCTCAACAAAAAAGGCACAAACTAGACATTTGATTCAGTTTAGGGAAATTAGAGGGTTGCAGTTCAATGATAGATTTAAAAAAAAAAAGTAAAACAAAAGGTATGCAAAGAAATTATGTACACTGAGAAGAACTTATAAACTAATAACCTTTGAGATGGTGAAAATATCTTTTCACTAGCAGTTTATGCACAAAAAAATCAGCAGGTTTTCCAGCAGATGGCAGTATAAATCTGATGATGTAGGACCTCAGATCACAGCAGTAGCTAGTGTCCAACCAGCTGATTGACATAACCATTACACGTCCTCAGCTGCCCAGTCGCCCACACCCAGGCCGGAAGCAATCATCGCTCCCTCTGAAGTGAAATTAAAATCTTTCCATTTTTTGCCTCCATTCCATGAAAGAAGCTGTACCAAGGCTTGTCATTTTCCAGTTTGTGAGTGGGTGGCTGTCAGCTGTGGTTTGTCACACACTGGACCTGGAGGAGACGCTCAGGGATCTGATGGTCCATGTCTTCAGACAGGGAAGGAAGACATGCAGCCTGGGGCCAAAAGGTCCTGTGGTCACACATTCCTAAACGCCTCCACTGCTGCCTACAGCTGCGACTAAAATATCCCCTCAAGTCATGCAAACATTGCGGTTGCAACATCATATTCACACATATAGATGTTTACATTGTATTTTGGACAATATCAGAAGGATAGTTGACTTAAGTCAAATACGTTCCTTTTGCAAAATCATGAAGTTATGTCTCAGTGACTTAAAACATTAAAATATGATATTAGATATGTCTAAATAGCTACTTAAACATTTGCATATTGTTCATTTGGTTGATGTATGTTTGCATTAGTGATGCCCTTTGTTGTGTCTCTTAATTTGGTTTAAACTGAAAGATCTTAACAATTATACAAGCTCAGTTTTGTACACGCTTCCCTAAGAATAAATAAATTCTTGGAATCCTCGCAAGCCGATTTTAACAGACTATTTTAAAATAAGATGCAGCTTGGCTTAGTAGCCTAGCTGGATTTGGTGAGGTCATCAGTGGTCTTAATTTGAGTTTGTTTGTTGGAAGTGGTCAGGAGGCCGTTTCCCCCCTCAATCACTGATGTGAATGCCATCATTATGCAGCGTACATCATGTCAGAGTGGTAGTTTGTGTGGGGCTCTTTGAGTCCAGAACTGATGCCCCTGTATGGTTGTTCCGCAGGCGGGGACTGCAATGTTGTTATTTACATTCCACAAAGGGAACAAAATAGACGGTGTACCTAATAAAAAGATATTTCAAGAATTATACACATGATTTTCAAGTCTTATAAGACCCAAGAATGTTACTGAAGTAATAAAAAAGGTAAATCTTTGACTTCCTCTTACTGCTGCTTTTACATTTTAGGGTTATTTTTAGATCCTACTAGAGACAAAACGCTCCTTCAGAGAGAGAGAACTCATTGGTTGGGGCCAAGTGTTATTTACAAGCCTCAGACTAAAAATGTCTTGATTAGCGCTTAGTGTTTCGGACATCCGGCGTTGGATTTGTGTCAGCGTGGTGTTGTTATTGTAATCTAGAAATGTCTTCAAGTCTTCATGCAACCGTGGAGCTGCAACAGCAGCCGCAGCTGAACCACAGTGGGCAGAGAGGACTGTCAGTCTGTGGCTTCCGGAGTTTGTTGTCCTGCAGAAGAACTCGTTTTTCTAAGTACATGCTTTCGTTTACTTTTTGTTATTGCTGTTTTTTGGAGTACATCCTGGGCAGCCACAAAGGTAATTTGAAGGAAGAAGTAACCACAAGAAGATTTTTAAAAAGTGAAGTCTTTTCACTGCACAGAATGATGCAACAAAATGTTCATTCAGTAGCCAGTTTCATTCATTCAGATGTGTTAAAGTCAAATATTAAAACTTATTTGTCATGAGCATCACAACACTTGGAAATTATTTTCCTGCATATCCAAGTGTGTCATGAAGCTGGGGTCAAAGTTCCTGCAGCTAAAAGGGTTAAAGGCCTTGCTCAAGGCAGTGCAGGGGCAGTAACTAAGTTTTAACCTTAAACCCAGGTACAGGCCACTTGAGTCAAAACTGTTCAGAGCCTAGATTCTTTCCTGAATCCAACCTTGGTCAAGCAGTTGACTTCAGTCTTTTAGATTCTTCTTTGGACCCATTTTAGTTTCAGAATCACCGGGCAAGTTCTGGCAACATAAAGACAAGGATCATGCAATCTGATGTGATGACATGATGGTAAAGCTATAAACAGCACCAAAGTGCCGACAATAATTCAAACCTGCCAGCTCTACGGTGTAACATCGTTCAAAATAGCTTCTGCAAGGCAGCATTGTTTGCTGCACGACGCTGTGGCACTCGAAGGGCGTCTGGGGAGCAGTCTCATTAGGGCGACCTTTTAATATGCGGTCACAGGCAAACGGATACAAGCACATGATCTCTCTGTGACTTCTGTCACATCGCGCCTGAGATGCAAAGATCTCACTGGAGCTTCATTTGTTGATAGATCAGCTATCTCAGACTCTCTGTTGTGCATTTCCAACAAAGCATCCTTTAATAGCCAATAAGTGACTACATACCTCTGACAGAAGCACTTTGTAACACTAGTAACTCTGCTTTCCCCATGTGGCTCACACTGCTGAGAAAAACTCGTGGTAATTTTTGGTTGAAAGTTATTAAAACCAGATTAGTTAGTAACCTGATGCCCGAAGTATCTCCTCCTGAATTTTGATGCTCTCCTGAGACTCATTACCTGCAGTGCAGATGGCATTTATTAAAAAAAAAAAAAAAAAAGCACATTATAAGGTTTTGATTTAAACATTATGCGAAGAATAAATAATTCGAATAATGTAGCTCTTAAAACTTTTACTCAAAGCTGCTTCACGTAAAGAGTCATTGATTTATTTAAACCTACATGCTGCAATGCAGTGAGTTATTATCCACATACATAGAAAGGATGTCCTAACACCTGTTTGACAGCAGAGGGCGACGTCTTCATGTGGGATTGGTGGATTGAGAAAATTAAAACAGATGTAACACAATTATTTATTGACCACGTGCTTTTTCTCATCTCAATATTAAATCCATTATCTTGCATTGTTTTCTTTTTTACTACAATTTGTGTGAATAATATTCAACTTAAAAAGTTCCAATTCCCTAGCTTATAGTTTCATAGTCATTCCACACCTGTCCACTAGATGTCACTACTGATTTTTTCACTTTCACCTGACAATTCATCTAATCACACACCTGTTTCTCTTTCTCCAACTTCAATCAGTCAGTCTCTATAAGCTTATTTTTGTTGCCTTCATGCTTCAGATTTTATTGTTTTCTGATGAATTTTGTTGTATTACTCTATAATATTAAAAAGTCTTAAAAATATTGTTATATTTTTTAAACAAGAAAACAAAAATGTGCATTTTTCCCATAAAAGTACACAAGAATGTTTTGAGTATAAAAAAGAACTAGTCTAAGTAAAGCACACATTTGAATTGATTCTTCTGGATCTTTCTTGAATGTCATTTGTTATTAGTTGCTCTCCAGGACAGGCCACGTGCCAGAACCTTTGATCGACTCCTTTTGGGTTTAGGTTTCATCCAGCGGGGGCCGTGACAAAAATAAATGATCCGATCTTTGTTGTGCTGGCAGAATGACAGCAGCTCTGTCCAAGATGACTCACTCTCAGCAGTCCGCCGTGCCTGACGCTCTCTTCTACCCATCGGCCAAATTGCCTTGATCCTCCTCCCGTTGCAGCCTCTCGCTCACCCACAGAGTGGAGCAAGGTGGATGCATCCTCAGGGCCGGCGGCATGGTTTTCATCCCACAGGGGTGAGAACGAGCAAAGCAGTGAGCAAATGTGCTGAGAGGATTCCTCACATTCCTCTGCTCAGTCCTGGTGGCCTGGTTTGGTGTTGGGTTCCTGGGAGAGAGGGAAGAGGAGCCGGGGCAAACGTCAGTCGACTCAGCAGCTGACACCTCCTCTGATCTCTATCTCTTCCTGCAGCCATAAACCAAACTGTCTGTCTTTTCAGCAAGGCAACCACATAAACAGATCTGTCCTGGCCTCAATTAAAGTATGCCAACTTTTTATTGTGAACGAGCAGCTTGTTATGATAAGGAGGTGAGGATGTGGCAATGAGCAAACGCTCGGGGTATAGTCTGGAAATCCACTACAGTGAGCCTTCAGATCTGATTGCATCAATAAGTCAAATTATTTGCTGCACTTTTCTTTGTAGATTCTGGACCAATAAGCTGAAAGTCCAGCTCTCGGGCATTGCTTGTCTAGTATGCAAGCAAGTATTAACTTCAATCGTCTAAAGCCTGTTATTAGTACCCCATGCTAAGATAATCATAAATCTTGCCGCGCTTGCACTTTTCAGGGTAACGTGTCTTCAGTGTAAAGCTTGGATCACAGCTTCTTTAACAGACCATTCGCATCTTTCAGCTCTCGAGGGACTGGAGCGTAATTACAAAGCTTAAAATAAGATCAATGGTCATGATGTACTACACATTACTCAGAGGGTGCACGCATTTCTCCTTATCTGTGGTGACTTGTACATAGAATTGATGATTGTGACATTTGTGTTATTCAAGGCTTCATGGACAAACTTTGTAATCAAATATTATCTAACCTAAATGGGAACTCCCTAAAACAGCAAATCTAATTACCTATAATTAGGGTCGTTATAACAACGATAAGAGTTGGCTCCTAAAAATCTAAAGCCATGGTTTTCAACTGTAAAAGGTAGAATACACCCTCCAGGTTTGGAGGGAGACTTTGCCTCAAGCGGATCAAGTAGGATCTAGTTCATAAGTGATAGGATGGAAAGATTGAGGCTTCCTCTTCAATAATGAGGGCATTGTTCCGGTCTGTCATAAAGAAGGAGCTGACCTGAAAAGCAAAGCTTTTGATTTACTGGTTCCTCTTCATTCCAAACCCTCAGCTATGGGCATGAAATTTAAATTGTAACCAAAAGAACCAGATCCAAGAAACAAGTGGTTAAAATGAACTTCCTCCGTAGGTTGGTCAGCCTTTGAGACAGGTGAGGAGCTTTGACATCTGGGTGGGAACTTGGAGTAGAGATGCTCCTTCTCATCATTGTAGGGAGTCAGTTGAGGTGTTTCAGGTATCTGATAGGCTCCTCCTGGTCACCTTACTTTGGAGGATTTCCTAACATGTGCCACTGGGTGGAGATCTTAGGGCAGACTCAGAACTTTCTGCAGGGATTATACTATGGGTGTCTATTGGCGAGAATCTGGCAATATGATATGCATCATGATATGGGGGCAACGATACAATATATTGTGATATATTGTGATACTACAAGCAATATGATATATTGCAATATTTATGAGTTTAATTGTTGGAAAACTGTTGCAGCTGAACAGAAAAGTTAGCCTCTTCAGTCGTCCACTAATAAGAAATCGATATTGTTCTTTAAGAATATCAATATAATATGGTGACAGGAAATATCGCGATATATCAGTGCACTGATTTTTTTCTTGATTACTGCCAGATTTGTAGAACTGAGAAATGACTTCAATAGAACCAGTCTGGTGACATGAAGTAGGCTAAAAGATCTCAAAAAGCAACACAGCGTGCTGTATTCTAAAGGAATTAAAGAACACAGAACATCTAAAGCCCTGCAGGCCTCATTCGGTTAAAGTTAAGGTCAGAGGTTAAAATTTAACAATAAGAAAGAGACGGGACAAAAATGGCATCCATGAGAGAGTTCCACGGATAAAACCTCTCCTGACCAAAAACAACACAAAGGCTCGTCTCTCGTTAACACAAAACATCTTGGTGCTAGCCAGGACTTATTTGGGTAAATATTCTGCCTCCTGACAGAATGTAAACGTTCTGGAAGGTGTGTGTCCTGTTCCATCTGGAGTGAGTTAATTTGGATTTCCCCCTTAATAATAAACACTTTCATTAAAAAACTGCACTTTGTGTTTACTTGTTTTATCTTTGTCTTAAATTTATCAAATTTGTTTGATGATCTGAAACATTTAAGTGTGATAAACATGCCAAAAAAAAAAAAAAAAAAAGAAGAGGAAAATCATAGGAGACAAAGACTTCTTCACACTCACGTATATCCTCTCTGCATTGGAATGCACCAGGAGGAGCTAGAATCATCACTGAGGAGAGGGATGTCTAAAGGATGAACATTTATTGTTTCAGTCCATCATCAAGCAAAAACAAAACAATTATCATAGGATGCCACTGTAAAATGTACAACCAATCAAACACCACCATAAATTAGGTATAAAAACTTTGAAAAAATTAATAATATTTATCAATTTTTAACAGAAACAATACTTATTCATATACCAAAATAGGCATTTATGTAGGAATTTGAAAATTAAATGTGCCAAAAATAGAACTTTTCATAATCAATGCATACATTGTAAGAGAAATCCTTCAAACAATGCTGCAGCCATCTAGAAACGTGTCAGCTTAGAAAACACCTTTTCATTTATTTATGCTAAAATTCTTTAAAATTTAGAAAATTATGTCATACGTACATAGTATAGCTATAAATATATTGTGATGATTAAAAAAATAAATTAATAAAGTGGTTCCCTCGCAGTTCTCTAAAACCCTCAGCCAATCATACGTTTAGGACCGAAAGCAACTATTGGACAATCTGGTTGTCTGTCTCTCTGAACCACAGCACTTCTGCACTTCCTTGGATCCTCCATTAATACGCGCTGTTGCATTTTTCAGCAGAACATCCCAGAAGTGAGAGAAGGACAGAAACAGCTGGCTACCGCTTCAATTTTAGGAAAAATTACTAGAGTATCAAAAAGAAAAAAACCTTTTCAGCCAGCAGAAAGCAAAAAATGTACAAAGGACGTACAAAGAGAAAAACCAGGGTGAACATTGGCATAGCGTTTCAACGACTGGTGTTTTGCACTATCTTGTTGCTGTGGCAATGTCCCATGTCTGGGGGAGGTGCGGGATAGGGATTATAGCCGATGGGAGGGGTGAGAGTTCTGAGACGTGTTTGTGTAAAATAGCTAGCTAGCTTATTTGAAGATTACACAATGCAGCTTTAATAATAATTGTCAATAGCCGAAACATATAGGTGATAATGTTTTTGTCTACATGTGTATGTGTCAGCAAAACAAGATTCTCATAAACTCTCAGAAAGCAATTACTGAATGTGTTACTACAACTGATAAAATCCACAGATCAAATTCAGCTTAACAAGCCCCTATGTCAGTCAGTTTTACAGATATTGAGCTAAAATTTCACATGTTAGTAGCTGAGAATCATTTGCAACACAAACTCTACTAACGGATTTCACTTTGTGATGCAGTATGAAATCACACATAACCATATGACTAAAACAGCTATAGCGCCATCATTTCTCATCGATGATCTTAGTCTAAAACTCTGACATGAAAGTCAGGGAGTGGTATTTACTTTCAAGGAACGCCGGGTCTTTATTCTGTTAACATTTCAAAAATATTAAAAATGTAACATGAGTCAGCAATTTAGAAACATCAACTGAAATATTTAAAATCTAAATGATATTTTAGGGTTGTGTTGTAAAAATCTAAGAGTGCTGTTCTGTTTCTCTGCCATTAACACATTTAACAAGTCAGTGGTGATTTTTTTTAATACTTTACTGACTTGGGCATAAAATTTGCTGTGTCATTGGCAGGAATTTGTAACTGGCTGTAAAAGTCACCTCTGCCTGACTTCTTTTCCCCTTAGTCACTCCCTGCCCAATTTAGCAGCAGCTACATCTTTTTCTGCAAGGTGCACAAGCTGTACCCTTGACAAGGTATTTTTCCTGGGAACACTCCCCTGTGACTGGCTGCTCTTTGTCTTGGCTTTGCAGCTTGATGGAATAAAAATGACAGCAACACATTGTGTTATTGTTTTACAGGCTTTTCATTTACTACTGTTGTGTTGCTGCCTCTCTGTGTGCAGCAAAGCAGCAAGGATGAAGTGTGTTTTTTGGTTGTTTTTGTAGGGGGGTGATGAATTATTCATTAGCTAGTTCAGCAAAAATCTGAACTCCAAGCTCCTTTCATGGTGGTAGTTTGGCGTTTTACGAGCCCCTTCTCCCTTGATCAATCACCAAATCAGCATACAGCCTCAAGTTTTCATACTTGAACAAAAGTGCTGATAAGTTTTCATTATTTAGGACTGCTATAAAACTCACCCCAGAGCCAAGAGGACAGCTGTTAATGAAAATGGTGCTCTGCAATTTATTTATGTTGTCCCACCAGGTAAAGAACCTACTGACTTATGAGGTTTTCATACACTCACATTCCTGATAAGCTAATTGATTATCGTTGCTTTTCCTCTTGTGCAAAATATCACAACATGTATTGAATCAACTGAGAAGGGCAGAGTTTCCATTTGTTTGGTCTTAAAAGCCTGGTATAAACTTAAATCTCTGTAATTTGCAGGCCAAACACTATTAAACTCATTATTATTGACTGTAAATGTTAGTGATTTTGACGGCATGCCAGAGAAATCCTCTTTCCATCTGCAGTTCTTTGCAGCTGCTGTTTCAATACTGTATTTTAAACCCAGTGGTATAAAAGTGATTGGAAGAGCTTTGCATCCTTCTGTATCCTGTTACTTACACTTGGGTGGTTTGCACTGCAGACGTTCTTATTCCCATGGTCGGTTTTCTTGATTGAAAAGGAAAAGTGTGTAAGCACGAGGACTAAAAAGTGCTGAAAAACAGCTGGTATTGAGTGTTTAAAAGAAATAACTTGCTGTGTCATTTGGTTGCTTTCCAACTACCTCCTTCCATCTTTGCCTTGACACAATTTGACTCAGCTGCATTTTAAAAACGTATTAAATTACTTAATAAAACAAGAACCCTAATTATTGTTCATAATATTAGCAGACATGTGAGTCTAGTAGGAGATTTTCATTGATATTTGACCCCTCTGTTATTTTATTTACTGTCTTTTTTATGCTAAAAGCAACAAGGTTTGGACAGGAAGAATAAAATTAGTAAACGTAGTATTTATTGTACATAAAAATGAATGCAATATGTACAAAAGTTACATTTTTGTGCAGTTCCAGCAAGAAAAATTGCATGAGCCTTAGATATGTTTTGGTATTTTAATTTTAGAGAGTAATCACTGAAGAGCAACCTCAGCATCACACCAGAGTAACACCATTAGCTTAGTTAATCTGAAGGCTCAGCACCCTCTCATTAACAAGCCTACTTTTCATTGATTTTTGTTGCACTCTGTCAATAACCCAGTAGTTTTGTCTATTCAGGCTATCGGTTGCCTTGGTTTGCATGTGCTTACACAGCAAATCAAAAGCCTGTCTCATTAATTTGCAGTTCAAGGTGATTTGATTTGTCTCATCTGGACAATAAGACAAAAAAATGGTAAAGAAATTAATCTAGATTTCAGATTTTTTAATTGCTTTGTGATTTCTGATTTAATCTGTGTTTTACAAACTAAAAGTCTCTCATTTCTGTGCACGTTTCTTACAAACCAGACTTTCTTGTGATGTTTTAAAGTGGGCTTAATCAATAGTTCTCCAGCTTTTGAAAGTTTTTCTCTCGACTTTGACTGTCAACCTGACCAAGGATGAAACACTTTTGTGTCAACAATTTGACAAAGGAACCATTTTAAATGGGATCTGAGCTTGTTGTATGTGATAGAGTATTTTAGGGCCAACATCTATTTCAGGTTAACACTTTCTCTTCCTCTAAGCATTGAATAGTTTAAAAGTGATTAAAGACATTTTGAAAAACTTAATTTGCTCTGTTGATCGTAAACATATTTTCCACAAAAGTGTAAGGATTGCATTACTTTCGATTTTTCTTAATGGATCATTCAAATGACCGAAGCTTTTAAGAAGAGAATTATGCAAAACTCTGTCGTTACGTCAATGACAAATGATCTCTTTAGCCAAATTAAAGTCGTTAACCGAACAAGTTTATTTGCATCCTGTTTGTGTTTTTATTTATGGACCTGAACACTAAACTATGCCGTGTATTTACTTCATGCAGGCCATATTTTTATGCTGCAGGGGTATGTTCCTTACAATAGTGATGCGCAATCTGACCTGGCAGAATATTTGGTTGAGTAAACTTCCTGGACAAACAGCTAAGGAAGTGTCAGACAGGACTGCCATTTGCTCTGCCGAGACTGTTTTTACACCTTCCTTCTAAATAAGGCCGCAGGCTGCCAGGACATATGACCACCGTCCCCGATTTGGGTTCTGGACACAGTATCCATCCATCCATCCTGATTGCTCAACACCAATGAAAGTCAAACTCTCTCACACACCCTCCCTCTCTCAGGTCTCCCATGTGAGGGAGAGAAGGGTAAGTTAGTCTGGTTGTTTAGAGGAAGACTGAAGAAATAAACTAGTCCACCTTCAAAACAATATCACAAACAGCTTCTAATTTGTTGCATTTATTGTGTTTAATTCTTTGTGCTTGATTCATAGTCATAAATGGGCCTCAACCAGACCACTAATTAACCTAACATGAAGAACTCGTGCATGAGGAGAACATGCACACTCCACTCAGAAAGGTTGCAGCCAGAAATCGAACCTGCAACCCTCCTGCTGCAAGGCAACAGTGCCTCAGTTGTTTTAAAAAATTTTATGACATATTCAGGAATTATCATATTTAATATTGTTGTTAAGACATTAACATGTTTTTTGGCATGTGCAATACATTTTTGTCCCAATTTTTTTATAATTGTAATTTTTATATATTCCTCTGCGACCACTGGCGCTGATAAGGCTTTTATTTTGAAATGAACGACAGGAAGCTCCTTTTCCTATCGTTTTCTTGCTTGTTTGACATTGGAGTGAAGGTGCATACCCCCTCCCCTCCCCAATCCCTCGTAACAGATCAGCTGCTGAGGACCAGAGCCCTCTCCTCCTACTACTTTTAATGGGGGCTGCATGCAGCGGTGAAGTCACAGTGATGTCATTTAGGATGTGAGGGAGTTGGGGGGCAAGGTGTGATCTGCTGGTTCTGCGTAGAGTGGTGTCTCCCCTCCACGGCCAGCGTTGCCTGTAATACAGAGGCGTGGAGCGGCGAAAGATGGTCATCGCCACCGGCACCAACTCAAGCTCCGACGCGTTCTGTCCTCTTCCTCTTCCTCTTCCTCAGATCTCGGGCTATGGCCTTGATCCCAAAATAAGCCTCTACCGCCACCATGCCAAAGGACAGAAAATAAGAAGAGTTGCGTTTTTAGGGCAGGTAACTTTGTGCCCCAAAGGTGAACTGGATGGCCATTGCGCAAAGGTGCCACTACAGTATGCGCAGCGGGGCCGGGACGCACTGGCCGCTGCCGGCAGTTCTTGTACTGTGGACTTCTCTGTGGGGAATCGCCTCATCTTATCCGATTCCGAGCAGGACTAATGCTACTTTGCTGGAAAGGAGGTGGGAGACTCTTTTCTCCCGCTCTTATCTGGGTATAAACGGGGGCAAATCGGAGCTGAACTGGGAGAGTGACTATTTGCAGGGCATCAAAAGAGTGCGGCGGCTGTACTGCAACGTGGGCATTGGGTTTCACCTGCAGGTGCTCCCGGATGGCAGGATAAGCGGTGTCCACAGTGAGAACCCATACAGTGAGTTACACCCGGCTGTGCGGTGGACCCAGAGCGTAACTCTCCGTGTAAAAGTTTAGATCCCGTCACTTGTCTTGCATGATATTTAATAGTCGGCATGGATGAAAGTTTCCGAAAGCAAAAACAGTATACAGAGTCTCGCATCCGTGCTGTGCAAAGAATCCCTCCCCCTCCGAAGCCAAAAACATGACATGAATGCTTGACTTATTTTTACCCTGCGTCCCCTGCAGCAGGACATATCCCTCTCAGCACGCTGTAAACTCCACTCTCAGACTCGAACGCGCACATATAGTTGATCAGTGCAAGAAAGGGCTAATTGAGCATCATCCAAGTCGCAATGCACCTGCAAGGTTACACCCATCACTGCTGCATAGGCCAGTTAAATTCTGCTGTCCCCCCTGAGGCGCAGCGTCACTTTGCTTCCTAACATTATGTCTCATTCAGGTCTAATAGAGGTCTCCACCGTGGACCGAGGGGTGATCAGCTTGTTCGGGGTGAGGAGTGAGCTGTTTGTCGCAATGAACAGCAGGGGAAGGTTATACGGAACGGTACGTTATAGTGCACAACTCCACACATCCTGCTGCATCCAAGACTTTGTGTTTAAAGTGTTCTGATGATAGGAGGAGGTTCACAGCAGGTCCAAGGAGCAACTTTACAACTCAGATGTATTACTGAGTCACAATCTGAGCAAATACCCAACACAGATCTTAAATGTTAAATTAAAAGGGATTGACTTGCTATGCATTATTTAATTATTGTTGATCCTGATCTCTAAAAAGTTTGCTAACAAAATCTGCGAAAGCAATATGAGTGCAAGAAATATGTAACGTGTTTTTACAACATAATGCTCAACATTTGGTCATAAAACTCATTAAAAAGGTTCAAATCAGTTTAAATTAAATGTAAATTCTCTTGAACTGATTTGGTAACATTAAAATTATATTTGATCATTTAGTCTGCGTTTAATTTAAAACTTTGCTACATTTACTTGACAATTTTGTTATAGTTACTCTCCCTTCACAAATATTTAAAAAATAGCCCCTCATTGTCAGAATCCTGCATTAAAAATGCCTAAATATGTAAGATTATCTTTAATCTTCAAGTAAAAATTGCAAAATGAGTATATTTACTTGTTAATTATAACTTTTTCTGATCAAGATACTTTTATTATGGTTAAAAAAATCATCTAGAGATGAACAGTTCTGGTTTTCAGGGCTGGTACTGATTTCTAAATCTGATTCAAATTTATCTCAAAGAGCTATAATTAACAGAATATCTTTAAAAAGTCTAATTAACTGAAAAATGATGCTGGAAATCAAAACAAAGGGGGGGGGGGGGGGGGTTT